>JARHVA010003013.1:425000-675000 GCA_037957365.1 Torreya grandis | reverse complement strand
TTATATTCTTCCACCATCATTATATACCCATTTATGAAGGGAGGTTAATTCCATTGTTTTAAGATAGTGTGCAAGATTGATGGTCCATGGTTGGTGTGGAAAATCACTTAGATGATGTTATCCCTCCCAACAACTCTATACTAGAGACTACACTTGAGATTATAGATGGATACTTGAGTTCATTGAGACTCATGCTCTATGGAGCTTTGTATAATTATATTATTATATATACATTATTATTGGTAAAACTATACTATTTATTAATTTTTACATCTACAGTAGTGGTTGTAATGTTGTATCAGTCATAGCTGAAATTGGATTATTACTTTAATGAAATAATGCAATTTTTATTATTTTATCAATTTCATTCATGTTTTGTTATGTCATTATCATGGTGATAATTAGATAAATTAATTATATATAAAACTTGTGGGGTTAACTAAAAATAATGAATACAATAAAATATCACTTAATTATATTCCTCATGGTGAAATCTATTAAATGATTATGTCTAGTTAATTTTAAAAAAAATTATTATATTCTGGTAAAACCTAGTTGGGTTATTACATTGTGGTATCAGATCTAAGGATCAAACTCAAAGAATTAATCTTTATAATAACAGAAACATATTATCTTTTTAAGTAAGAATAATTATGGTGCACACTAGACTAGGATTTGAGGGTACTTCAAATACTAATCCCCTTATTGATCCAAATTAGTTCACTGCTAAGCAAGCTATGAAGTTGGATCAAATCCTTGAAACCATGCAAGAGACTAGGGAATAAATTGTGACCCTAGAGAAGGAAATACATGGGAATGAAGAGGAGAATGATCATAAATAAGTTGAAGAGAATATTTTTTTATGCAACATCCTCAAGATCATAGGCATGAGGAAGTTCCAAAAGATGCAAGAGTTTGGATATGTACAGAGTTAGCATGTGACATGAAAAAGGTGAATCCACCTAAGTTAGATGGAAATATATTTGGATATGGAGTAAAGGTAGAAAAATATTTTAGGATCTGAAATTACTCTAAATTTGTGAAAGTAATTTTGGGAGCATATCATATTGTTGGTGAAGCAATAACTTGGTGGGAAAACAAAAAGCTCAAGATGAACCTTGAATTTACCACCAACACTTAAGAATATTTTGGGACACTATTTAGATCATGATGGATTTCATAAATATATTTTGATTATAATATTACATATTTTTTGAATCTTAAGCAAGGAAACCTTTTGGTGAATGAATACTGGGAGCAATTCACTAAGCTTCTTAAGTATGTGCCTTAGTATCAGGTGGATGAGAGGTTGAAGATTAGAAAATTCATCATGGGATTAAAATCCCAAATTGGTTGTGAAGTAGATGTGGATGGACTATCTACTATTGATTAGGTATTTGAGAAGGAAGTCAAGTAGGAATAGAAATGAGAATGTCTTTACCAAGTCATAGGTAAGTTCAATAAAAAGTTTGGAAGTTCTAAAAAAACTTTCAAAAAGAAGGATTGGAAGTGGAGGATGGAGACTCCAGGAGTTAGTTCAAGAAAAAAATACCAAATTTATAGTGTTTTAGGCAACTATAAACCTAGTAATGGTTTTAAGGGAGGTTCAAGGGAACCAATAGTCTCATAAGAAAGGATAATCTAGAGGTTGCTTTATTTATGGAAGTGACCATTATGATTGAGAGTGTACTAGGGAAAATTTAAAGAACAAGGGTTTTGCTTATCAATAGGGTACATTCTAGCAGTGGATTCATTCAGTTGTTAACAATTGTAAGGTTGAGTATCAAGATTCACTCATATAACTATTATGTATTTTTTTATCATCTAGTTTCTATTTTGATTGACATAGGAGATACATAATGTTTCATTTATCCTTGAATGATTAATAAATTTTTTGTAAAAGATATATTTATGGAAAATGCATGGTTATTATAGTGTGGGAATAAGACAAAGGTCAAAGTTGAAAAGTGTTTATTTTAAGCTGAGATCAGGTTGCCTAAATCCATTACATTAGTGGATGTTTATGCTATATTATTAGGGTCATATGATGTGATCCTAGTAGTCAATTGGATTGTGAAGCATAAATCTAAGGTTGAATGTTATCTAAAGAAGTTTGAGCATCAAGATGATTTAGGAAATTAGACACAAATTTAGGGTGAGAAAAGGGAGTTAAAGATAAGGTATCTTTATTCTTTTAACTCGAGATAACTCAAAAGAAGGGATGTCAAGCATTTATATTTAAGATAAATGAGATGCAGGAATCTAAGGAACCATCCATCTAAGATTATCCCTTTCTAAGGAACTTCTAAGACGTGCTTCTAGAGGAGTTACCTGCATTACCACCTAAACATGAGTTTGATTTATCTATTGATATCATACATGGATTGGAATTATAATATAAGACAGAATATAAGATGACAACCAATGAATTGGTTGGGTTAAAGGCTCAACTTAAAGAGTTATTATAAAAGAGACTAATTCAACCAAATGTATCACCATGGGGTGCACCAATAGTCTTCCTCAAGAAGAAGGATGGTACTCTTCACTTTTGTATTGATTAAAAGATGATGAATAAGGCAATGATCAATAACCTATATCTATTTCCATGAATTAATTATATATTTGGTTAGATGCGAGGGAAAATATTTTTTTCTAAGATTGATCTTAGAGTAGGGTATTATCAACTGATAGTTTATGATGAGAATATTCTAAAACTAACATTTAGAACTTGATATGGGCATTATGAGTTCATATTGTTACCTTTTATGTTGATAAATGCTCTTACAACATTTATTAATCTCATGTACAATGTGTTTAGATATTATCTTGATCATTTTATATTGGTCTTTCTAGATGACATCTTCATATATTCCAAGGATGAGCAAGAACATCTTCAACATCTAGGACTAATTTTGTCACATTTGTGAAAGTAAAATTTATAAAACAAGTTATCCAAGTGTACATTTTTCCAAAATAAAATGATGTATTTGGGACATATTATCTCCATAGATGGAATTTAAATGGATCCAAAGAAAATAAGAGCCATAATAGAATGACTGATGGCTAATGATGTGTATGAGGTAAGGATTTTCATGGGATTACTGTGCTATTACAATAAATTCATTCTAAATTTATTTAAGATAGTTAATCCAATTAATTTTCTTTAGTGGAATAATTAGAGTTTTATTTGGTAAAAAAAGTGTGAGAGCATTTTTAGAGCTGAAAAGGAGGCTTAATTTAACACTAGTGCTAAGAGTTCTTTATCCTAATGGTCAATTAAAGGAGTTTATATGTATGATGGTATAATTTTAGCTTACAAGTATACTAAACTAAAGCCATGTGAGGTGAATTATGCCCCTCATGATCTAGAACTTTCTATAATTGTGCATGTTTGGTAAGTTTGGAGGCATTATCTATTAGAGAAACCATTTGAGCTCAAGAATAACAACTTGGGACTCAAGTACATCTTCAACAAACTAAACCTAAATACTTGTTAGACATGATGGTTAGAGTTCATATCTGATTACTATTTTGATATTAATTATATCAAAGGTAAGGAGATAGATTTTTTGATGTCATAGATGGTACATAACATCTTTGGCTACTATTAAGAGTAATTTCTAAGATTAGGTAATCAAATTCTCATTAGGAGATGAATTTTATAATTAGGTCAAGAAAGCATTATCAAAGAATTCTAAGAATCTTGGCTATAAAGGATTTAAGTTAGAGAGTGATGGTATTTTGAGTTAAAATGGTAGGATGTATGTGTCTGATAGAGAGAATCTAAGGATCATGGTGATAAATAAAGTACACAATGCCCCATATTTAGTACATATATGTGTAACCAAGATCATGACTAAGCTAATAACACTCTATTTTTGGAAAGGAATCAAGAAAGATGCAACATATTTTATGTCTAATTATTTGGAATGTCAGCATGTGAAAGTTAAACATATGCATCTAAGAAGATTGTTATATCCTCATGATATACTGGAATGAAAGTGGTAGGTGATTAGTATAATATTTATCCAAGGGTTTATGTTATCATAGAATTTATGTGATATGATCTTGGTTGTAGTTGATAAACTAATTGATGTAGCCCACTTCATATCAAGCAACTTCACAATTTATTCATCGATGCTTGTGAAGAAGATTCATGAAAGAGGTGTATTGATTACATGGATTTCCATAGAAGATCATTTTGGATTGAGATACAAGAATGAATTATATATTTTAGTTGACTTTAAATTTAGCTCTAAGTATGCAGTTGAATTTTAGTACTACTTATCACTAAGAAATCAATGGATAGATAAAAAGAGTTAACTAAGTTCTAGAAGATATTATTTATATGTATTGCATGGATAAACAAAAAAAGTGGGAGGAATACATTTCATTGGTTGATTTTATTTACTACAAATCATACCAATCAATATTGAAGATGGATATATTTGAGACATTATATAGAAGGAGGTTTAGAACACTAATCAGCTAGGATAGGTTAGAGGACAAGGTAATCTTTGGACTTGAAATGCTCATGAAAATAGAAGAGATTAGTACAATCACGAAAAGATTAGCTAAGTATAACAATAGATATAAATGGTATGCTAATCTGAATATAACAACATGGCAATTTTTTTTTAGTTGACAAAGTGTTTCTATGGGTTAAGCCTTAAAAAAGCTTGATTAAGTTTGGTATGTTATCAAAAATTTCACCTATATATGTAGTACCCTTCAAGTTTTTATAAGTGGTCAATACTATAGAATATAGTCTTGCATTGACACCATATATGTCTATTTAGCATAATGTATTTTTTGTGTATTATCTTAAAAATTATGTTGTTGATCCTTCACATGTGTTGAATTGGAATGCTTTAAAGGTTCTAAATCCTTGGGTGGTCATGGTAGAACCAATAAAGGTAATTGACACTCGTAAACTTAGTTTATGTCATAGAGAATTATCATAATACAAAGTCAAGTGGGATCAATATTATGAAGATAATACCACTTGGGAAGACTATGATGAGTTTTATAGGCTATTTCCACATTTATTTGTTTGATATGTTATTGCATATTATTTTATTTTCTACTAAATAATGTTTTAAATTATGAACTTTTATTTGAATAAGTGTCATCAAGATGATGACCATCTCTAGGTGGAAAGGATTTAATATCCCAATTTCTCTCCAATCTTAATAACTTTTTTGATCCATGAATTTTCATGATTGTTAATTAATTAACTACTTCTTGATTAAGTTTTATTTCATATGTTGATTATGATATAGTTATATCATGATTAATTAGTTATGATTTAGTATAGTTTTATAATCTATACTTGATGATGATGTTTTTAAATTTATATAGCAGTATTTTATGGATATATTTATGTGTTGGGTTAACAACCTTTATTATTATGAGGTGGATGTAGGATAGATCCATCCCTCAAAGTTTGATATAAGGAGGGAATAATTAGAGAGAGTAGTGTATATGGAGGCATTCGGGGATGATAGAGGGAAAAACTAGAAACCCACACACACACCAACATAGATTAGCATGTTTTATGTTCAATGCTTGAGTTATATTTATGATATGTATGTCTTGATTTATGGTATATATGTCTATTGTGATCTTATTTTCTATTTAATGATCTTTTTGATTTTACTAATATGTTTATGTTATTTCATTAATGGTTTTTTATGTTATTGATATAACATATGAGTAATTATATACATGTCTTTTATGACTTACCACTATTTAGGATATAACTATGTATTATATGAATAGTGCTTGTTGAATTTATAGCTGTAGGTATTAGATGGATTCTAATAATGTGCTTGATTGGGTTGTTAATTGAATATTGATACTTATAAGGTTACTATTATCATTCATAATAGTTGAAAAACCTATATTGAATCATCAATAAACTAGGAGTTCTTTGTTAGCATTAATGAATGACATTAGTTTGGTATGGTATAATGAAATTAATGTTATTAACTAAAGACTGTTATAAAGCCTTATTCCTAGCCAATAAAAATTATTTTATACAGTTCAATATAGGTGGTTTCATTGTGAAATGATAAAAATAAAACATCATTATGTTTAACTTAGTGTTGACTAAGGTTGAATTATTCATATCAATAAAAAATGATTCTATTATTTATATGACTAGGCAAAGCCATAGTATTAATCAATGATTTTATGACTTATTGTGAATGTTTGTGATCATTTGAATTAACATTAGATTATATAATTTTTATTGGCTTGTTTTTAAATTAGATGGTATTTCAATAACCATAGGATATATCAACATTTACATAACAAATTACATTGTTGATGACTTTTATAAAGTTGATGCATGATTTTAATTGAGGTCAATAAACATGCATAACTTGATGGGGATAATATAATTGTTAGTTTATTTATTTAATAATTCAAAATTTTGATGTGATTATAGTTTATCTATATTTGAATTATGCTATCAAACCATTACGTGAGTTGGAAGTTTTCTACATGAGAAAATGGTGGCAAACTGTATGTTCTATTGAGTTATTTTTGACATGCAAAAATTTAGCCATTACTCTATCCAGTAAGGGGAGAAATTCATGTGGAAATTAAGGGAATGGAGGAGATTAAAATAAATGTGAGATAGGATTGTGAGGGGATGGAATACGATGGCATAACATGAAAAAGTGGATGAGAGTATTTTGAGCTAAGAAAGAAAGTAAATTCAATTTCCTTGGCATATAAATATCTTTTATAGGTCAGTGATGTATTGAAATTCCTATTTTATAGTTGGATAAATTTATGGTAATGAATTTAAGGGTTAATATATTCTTGGATAAATGGAAATTGCAAAAAAAACATGGGCTAAATGTGGGGCCCTTTAAATGGCTCGACCATTCACATAACCCTACATGTAACCTAGGAAACCTTAGTCAAATGGATTGAGATTATGTGTTTCTACCTTGATATTTAGAATACCTCAAGAACAAAATTATGTGTTTATATTACCTAAATAAAATTTTGTAAACCCTAGGATAATCCTTCAGGATATAAATATTCTTTTTAATGGGATTTTTTATTAGACTTAATAGAGTATAGGACTTAGTGATTATGTTGAATAAGTTTGGATATTTAAACATTTATACATAGGATTAAATACAAGAACTATATAAGGTATAATGGAAATATTGTTAAATTTAAATTAGGTTTACTAATATAGTTTGTATCCTTCATTTATATAGTAGGTAATGCATTTTAATGTATTTTATTTCAAGTTTAAAATATTCAAACCTGGGGAGGGGTTTGACTATGTGTTTAAGTCATTTGCAAAATAAAATGAATCTAGGTTTATTTGATTTATGTATATATCAAAAAATAAATATATATACATATACAAGGGTATGCATATATATGCTATAGGACTTAAATGACCTAGGGTATATATGCATACCTGTGTGTGTGTGTGTGTGTGTGTGTGTGTGTGTGTGTGTGTGTGCGTGTGTGTGTGTGTGTGTTTGTTTGTTTGTGTGTGTGTGTGTGTGTGTGTGTGTGTGTGTGTGTGTGTGTGTGTGTGTGTGTGTGTGTGTGTGTGTGTGTGTGTGTGTGTGTGTGTGTGTGTGTGATAAATTAATTAAAGATGATAATGGTGCTTGTTATAGAGGTTTTAAAATATATATTTAGAAGGAAATTTTATTTTATATGGATTTATGTTTATAAAATTTGCATATATTTAAACTCATAGATATAGTTGGATGAGTACTATATATATATATATATATAGTACTCATCCAACTATATCTGAGTTTAAATAAGGTAGATATTTGCATTTGGTTGTGTTTTCAAATTTTATATATATATATATATATATATATATATATATATATATATATATATATATATATATATATATATAGGTTCTCATAAGTCTTAACTCGAATGGCAGACTTAACATACATCAATATATATATAATTATTTAGAAATAAAATCTATGATCAATTCAAATAAAACTATGTAAAATAGAGGTCAGAGTTTAAATAGTTGACAGTTGAAACTTGTTTTCCAATATCTTAAGATTTTTAGATCTTATCATGATTAAACTCATATTAGTTTTTGAATGATAAAGTTATAAGGCATCGAATAGATTTATAAATGATTGATTATGTCTTTTGAATCAATATAATTGGTAAAGCTTTATTGGTTGTGTTGGAATTGATAACTATACATATCTGTTATACAAATCTTGTAGTGAATATCTAGTCTAAACACTAAATTTGGAATTGTTTGGTATTATGAAGATCTATGATGAAATATTATAGTTGATTTTGTATTATAAGAATAATTCATACTCTAAAGGATATGGAAAGTATGTTGTATGCATACTTAGGGTGTGTATTTAATAGGATATTAATCATAAAATTATGTGTTTTGAATGTATGAATAAATGTATGGAATATACATGTGATTTATCAATCATATAACAAATTTAAAGCTATATTCCATATAGAAATGCATATACACTATTCAATACATGTAGATTATGAATTAGTTTGAATCTACATGTATATCATATATATATATATATATATATATATATATATTCACACTCAGTAGAATACTTAAAAACATAGCATGGTATGAAAAATAAATATGGGTGTATTTTGATTACCTTGGCTGAGTTCTGAGTGCGTGATTATTTTGGAAAAAAATTTATATATGAGGTATTTGATTTTGAATAGTTGTCATTTTAATCTTATGTGTTAAAATGAATTTAATTAACATACTTTTATTATGTGGGTTTAATCTATACATTAATGTTTTATATTAAGGTAAAAATAGGTTTTGAAGGGACCCCAAAACCCTAAAACAAAGGAAGAAGGATATAACAATGATGCCCCTCATGAAAAACATACCTAACACCTACTGCTGAGTAGTATCAAAAATAGGTTTTACAGGGACCTGAAACCACAAATCAAGATCATCAAAAGGAAGACCCCAGGTTTTACAGAGACTTGGAAACTCAAATACGTTAAGAAAGCAAAGAACTAGAAAATGGAACCAATTATAACATCCAAAAAAAAGGACTAGAATAGAAAGACCCTATTCTTCTAATTCTAGGATCATCTTCACCACTTCTTTTCCAATCATAGCAGTGTCCTGTATGGATATTACAGCCAATGTAGCAGCCTCTTGCATTGCTTTCTTCCTCGAGCTCTATTTGGTCCTCTTACTAGGCCCCTCCAAAGATTTTATTTCCTCATTAGCTCATTTTCCAAGGTTTACAGCAGCTACACATATGCTAGAAGTAACCTCCTCCATCTTTATTTTGCTTTCCTTAATGAGCCTTCTGAGATTGTTCTCATAATCTCTAAGTTTGATAGGAATATCTCTCATCTGCATTTCTAGATTATTAATTTTATTTCTATCAGCTTCCTAATTATGTTCCATTCTTTCCATTCTCTTCCTGAGTCCCACTATTTCCTTATACACCCACGAGTCAACTTGAAGAATAGCATTTTCTTTGCATTTGGCTGCATTCATGAAGGGAAGCCTCCTATCACTATGCCAGACATCCCTAAAATCTTCAGTGTTCTCTTTTGGATTGACTTCATCCTTTTCAGTTTGATTCTCCCTTTCCATTCTTTTCTGATCTTTAGTATCAATAGGGTTTTCATTGTGGACAAGATCATCCTTTACTTGTTCTCTAGTCTCCATTGCATGATAGGCATCTTGAACCATATGTTCCTTCTCTATTTTTGAAGCAGGATCCTCAAATACAACATCTATTTCTTTTTCACTTCCCCCAACACTTGTTGATTATCCTCATGATTAGAGTTTTTTTGTTTTGTTTTTTCCTCTATTGTGTCCCCTTCTTTCTCATTTTTGCTTTTATCTTTACCTTCCATATTAGAGCTGGAATCCACACTATCCGTTCCTTTCTCTTCCTCCATGCTCTCCTCCTCAGAACTTTCTGTACTTTCCCACTCAGTTTCCTCATCAACAATCTATTTTTTAAAGTTGGAGGATTTAGGTTTAACTTTTTCTTTCCCCTTTACAGTTTCATTATTCTTACTCTGTGATTCCTTATTTTTGTCCGCATAAGGATTTGAGACAATGGCATTATTTTTGTGTAAACCTTCTATAATTAGGATGAATCCTTCATGTAATATAAGGTGAGACTCCTTTTTTCTATGAGCAAACAAACTTTGGAGCAGCGAGAAGCACAAATAGAAAGTGAAGAAGATTCTAACTTTGTGCCTAAAGTGATTAAGAAAGACAAAATGAAATTTATGAACTCTTTTTATTCTACCATCTAGTATAAAATACTCATGGATGCAACATAAGACATCTTTCTAGATTCCTTTTATCTACTCCAAGTCAAAAAAATATCCACTCTTTTCCAACTGTTGCTCCTTAGCATCCGTCTTTGGGAATTTACTATATGTCTCATTAGATATACTGGTCTGCTTAGAGAATTTTATACCCTCCATTGGAAGCCCGGTTACCTCCGCAATGAATTCCTTAGTGAGCTTCACCATGATACCATGGAGGGTTACCCTGTTGTCGACCCAATTTTTGAAAAATGCCATCGTTATGTGGGGTTTAGAACCATGCAGCCACTCCAAGTAACTCACAACCTTCCCTCTCTAAAGAATCTTCCAAACATCTTGTTTTGCCTTCTAGTCTTCACAACTTTTAGGTTCCTGCTTCCTTGGTTAACCTTTCATTTTGTAGGCCATACAGTATTCTAGCAACACCCAAACACTAATTGCTGAGCGATGATACCAGTTGTTATCAACTTGTAATGGAACTCACCTATTTTTTGGCACATGTGATAACCGTTTTACATTCTCATGAATGTATCTATTCAATGATAGTAATCTTTCCACTGTGAGACCACTCCACCAAATCATTAACTTGCTATTCCAGGTAGATCTTCCCCTCCTTTGAATGAATAGAATCATAATTAATAAGTGCTTTGAGGTCAACATGCTTATTTAATGCATCCTTCCATCTCACCTCATGCCCTGTTCGAATAGCATGATTAGCTATCCAGTCAGCAACCCCATTAGCTTCATGGTAAGTATGGGTTATGGTTACTTTTTCAAATCTTTGAATTAACACTTTAATTTCCATCACCATTGCCTCTATAGACCATGAAACTAATTTTTTGTTATTTAAGATATTTATGATATTCAGGGATTCACCTTCCAACCATAATTTGGAGAATCTCGACTCAACAGATAGTTTAATGGTATGAAGGGCTGTAATAGCTTCAGCAATATGACTATTTGACTTACCTATAGGGATAAAAATAGCATCAATTATGTTTCCCACATGATCTCTCAAGACTCCTCCGCATCCTACTTTTCCCAGATTCCCTTTAGTAGCTCCATCAAAGTTTCCTTTGATCCATCCACAAGGGGGCACATTCCATTTTACACCTAAACCTGGATTATCAGTTTTCACATTAGGCCTTTCAAATCTTAAGGGATTATCAATTTGAAAGGTTGGATTAGGATCCCTTTGTGATATAAAATTCTCCTTTATTTCTCTAATAATATTTTGACCCAACACCCATCTTGGAATTTCTTTACTTCTAAATATTCTATTGTTTCTTTCTTTCCATATGCCCCACCAAATATGAGGAAGTGTTAATCTCTAGAAAAAAAGAACATCAGGATTCTTAAAGGGATAGTTCCAACTTTTAAAATATAAATCCACATTTTTTGATGGACCCATACTATACCCCAGATATTGAGGATCTCATTCCAAACTTGTTGCGTATAAGAACAATTCACAAACATATGATCTCTATCTGCAAAACCATTTTTGCATAGAAGACACCTGTTAACCACATTTATGCCTCTTTTCTGCAAGTTGTCAAGAGTCAAGATTTTATTTTGAAGTAGATTCCAATAGAATATTTTAATTTTGGGGATAATCCCCTTGATCTAGGCACACGACCACAAAGGTTGATTACCATTCCCCTCTAAAATAAAAATAGTAGAAACTTTAAATTGACCACTAGGATCATCATGCTAGATAATCTTATCCTCAAGATAAGGATAAAGAGAGATAACATTGAGGGATAATTGTATATTACTGAAATCTTGATCAACATCAGTTATATTCACCTAGGAATTGTTCTGCTAGTACTGATTGATAAATATACCATATCTTTGCTTACATCGATCAACTACATCCTTATCTTGAAAATTTTCAATCAAAGGGTAATATATTAACCAAATGTCCTCCTAGAATTTCACCTTAAGTCCATTACCAACTTTCTATGAGCATCCTTATTCTAAAATTTGTTTGGTTCCCTGAACAGCCCCCCATATGGAAGAGGGGTGAATTACATCAGGGTAAGAAAAGAAATCAGAAAGGGATTTTGCATTGAATAGAACTTATGCTTCCATATATTACTCCATTCTTTAGTTTCATGGTAAACTCTCCATCCCAATTTTGCTAAGAGAGTTGTATTCATACTTTTGATTTTCCTTATTCCCAACCCCCCTTCCCTGAAAGGTTTGCAAATGTTTTCCCAAGCAATTAAAGGCATGCTCCTTTTTTCCTCAGTACCAGTCCATAGAAAATTTCTTTGGATTTTTTCAATAGATTCTGCATATTTGGTTGGAATTTTGAAAAGACTTAAAGCATAAGTAGGTATACTTTAAAGACTAGCTTTAAGAAGGGTTAACTTTCTTGCCTGACTTAAAATATTTCCTTTCCATCCCACAAGTTTCTTACTAAAATTATTGATTAGATCCTCCCAGAAGGCATCAGGGACTTTCAACTCGAGAGGAATACCCAAGTAAGATGAGGGGAAAGATCCTATAGAGCATCCAAGGATTTTAGCAATTTTATTCTACCTCTGAATAGGGGTATTAATGAAGAACACTGCACTTTTACTCCAATTAATCAACTAACCAAAGGCAGTTGAGTATAAATTAATAGCTTGCTTCACATTTCTTGCTTCCTTGACTTTAGCTTTACCCATGAAGATAATATCATCAACAAATTGTCTGTGGGAGCAAATTAGAGGATGAGAAGAGGGTTTTAATCCCTTAAATAAACCTTTATGTACCAAATCCCCTATATATCTTCCTAGGCAGTCAACCATAATTACAAAAAGAATGGGGGATATAGGATCCCCTTGTCTCAACCGCCATGATGGATTAAAGAAGTGGGATGAGCTTCCATTTACCAATACATCAATAGAGGAAGTAGAAATCAACTGATAAATAATTCCAACCACCTTTTGATCAAAGCCAAAAGCTGAAAGACTATTTGAAAGGAATAACTAGTCAACCCTATCATAGGCTTTTGCAATATCAACTTTCATTATGAAACCCTGATTGTTAGATTAGAACAATGAATGAATATTCTCATGAGCAGTAATTATAGAATTAATAATTTGTCTACTTGCCATAGTTTTTGAAAGAAGAACATGGGAAAGCCATCAGGTCCAGGTGCTTTATCTCCTCCTAGAGAATAGATGGCTTTAAAGATTTCCTCATCCTTTGGAATTGAACATAACATTTTATTCTATTCCTTCGAAACCAAAGGAGGAATCACTCGTAGGATTTTAGCCTGACTTTCCAGATTAATATTGGGATCAACCTTCATAAGGGATGAGAAAAAAGATAGCATTTCCTCCTTGATTACCTTTTCCTCTAAAATCTTCAGATCTCCCTTTTTTAGGTATGGAATATGAGTTTTAGCTCTGTGCTTTAGAGTGGATAGATGGAAATATTTTGTGTTTTTGTCTCCTTCACTCAACCATAACAACCTGGATCTTTATCTCTAATAGATTTCTTCTTTAGTGATAATGTATTGATATTGAACCAACTGCTCATTTTCTTCTATAAGGAGGTCAAAAGTGTATCCATTTTTCTAAATTTGTTCCTGAGTTCTACGAATTTCCTCCTTAATAGTAGTATTTTTCTCAAAGAGATTTCCAAAACAATACTTATTCCACTCTTTAACTTCCATTTTAACATTTTTGAGCTTAGAAACTACTCTAAAAAGGGTTGTACCCTCAATATCAGTATTTCACCATTCTTCCATTTTACTTTCAAATTATGGGTATTGCATCCACATCTTTTCAAATCTGAAAGGATGATTCTTCTTCAAATTTAATTTAGCCACAATGAAAATAAGAGGAAAATGATCTGAACCTATTCTTTGGCAATCTTCCAACTTACATATGAATTCTTTTGTCCAGTCAAGAGAGATAAGGGCATGATCAAGTCTAGCCTGAATACATTCATTACCAATTCTCTTATTGCTCCAAGTGAACTAAATTCCCTAAAGTTCCATATCCATTAATCCCTCTTTATTTATAATCTCCATTAAATCTAGTCTCCCTTCCATTTGAGTAGCATTACCTCCCATTTTCTCATGTTCATAGAGAGGTACATTGAAGTCTCCCAATATAATCCAACGTCCACAATAGTCCTTACTTTTAAAAAATGAAATAGACTCCCAGACCTTTTTCTTAAGGTTCTTGGTATTAGGAGCATAGATATTTACAATATACCAACCCTCCTTCTGATCCTCACTAGTAATTTTAACAATCATTAGATTTTTACTAGCAGTTATAATAGTTCCAGAGTAATAATTCTTCTTCCATAACATCAAAGTTCCCCCTGAAGCACCTTCAGAACTACTGGCATTGATTGAATAATTTTTAAATTCTTTGACCTCTTCTGCTTTCTCTTTATTCATCTTGGTTTCTTGGAGCAAAAGGAAATTAGGCTTTTGTTCTCTAACAAAATTCCTAACAATATCCATTTTATTAATACTATTCAACCCCCTAATATTCCAGCTTATTATTTTCATTTCTATTTTTTAGGGGTAAAGTCTAGAATGGTTTCCCGCCTACCATCTATACATTAATGTTATTAGATGGATGAAATAACATTTTGAGTTACATATTGATATTGGGTAATGTGTAGTCTAGATATGATTCTTACTCAGATGGTATGTTTCTATTGAGAACTATATATAATTTTGTTTATTATTATATAATAAATCAAATGTTATTTAGATTCATTAAATCACATTTAATGGACCAAATGTATATATTTAATGTTTCTATAGTTAGCTTATTTGATATATGCTAATAGGGTATATTTCAATTGAATTTATTGGTTTTTATATTATTATATAATTAGCCAAATATCACATTTATGACACTAAAATATGTAGTGTGATATATTCCATTGGATTTATTAGCACCATCAATACAAGATGAGGTGTAATATGATTGAGTGGTATATATGAAATTAACTAATCCTAGACATCAATAAATATTTGAAATCTTTGGCCAAAATAATGTTTATAGTTAAATATTATCATTTCATGTGTTTGGCATAGATTACATGTTTATATGATATCATGTTAAAATTAATTTATTTATGGTATACATCATGTATTAGGTATCTTACACCACATGGGTTCTAGTTTGTCACTCTAGATTCCTACATTATCATTATATACCCATCCATAAAGGGAAGGTTGTTCCCTTGTTGGGAGATAGTACAGGGGATCAATGGTTAGTGGTTGGTGTGGAAAATTCACTTAGATGATGATCTCCTTCATTGTAGTAGTAGTACACTAGAGACTACACTTTAGATTACATATGGATACTTGACTTCATTGAGACTCATGATTCATGGAGCTTTGTATCATTGTATTATTATTACAGAGACATTATTATTGATGGAATTTTACTATTTATTCATTTGTATATCTGCAATAGTGGTTGTAATGTTGTATTAGCCATGGCCAAAATTGTATTATTACTTTCATGAAATAACGTTGTTTTTATTATTTTATCATCATTGTTCATGTTTTTGTATATCATTATTATGGTGATCATTATATAAATACATTAGATATAAACCTTATGGGGTTAACTAAAAATAATGCATTTAGTTGAAGATCACTTAGTTATATTTTTCATGGTGAAATATGTTAAGTGATTATGTGTAATTAATTTATGGTAAAACCCACTAGGGTTGTTACTGTAGACACCAAAATAGTGTCAACCCCCCCTTTGTCCCTTTCTAACTTCAACATGCCTAACCTATACTTCACTAATTTAAAATACTTATTTTAAATTAATAATCCCCCCTAGACACCTCACCTTGGATTCCTAGCTCTTAGGCCATTTAACACCCTATGACTAATCATAATTACCTAAGACCTAATTTTAACTCTCCCACTAATTCTCGTGCCTATTAAAACTGCCTTTGGATTGTTTAACAATGATAACCAAACTTGGCAGATGGAAGAATAGGTAAAAGGCTAAAAATAGCCTTTTTTCCCATTCTCTAGCCACCGACGTCGATTAATAGTCAACCGACGCTGGTAGTATCACCGACGTCAGTTGCTTAAACCAAAATTCCAACCTTGACT
Source organism: Torreya grandis (assembly GCA_037957365.1). NCBI lineage: Eukaryota > Viridiplantae > Streptophyta > Pinopsida > Cupressales > Taxaceae > Torreya > Torreya grandis. Next base: position 658,574 of record JARHVA010003013.1, on the reverse strand, counting down.
GCAGACCTGAATGTGAATTCTCTTGCTCCTAAGATCTAAATTCTCTTGCTCCTCGACTCTTTGCAGGCATCAGCATTCTATCATCACTCTCTAGGCTAAAATACTTTGCAGAATTCACTCCACATTGGATTAGAAGATTACATGAAATATCCTACATCAGCCATAATGGAAACAAGTCTTCTACACTTCTAGCTCTCCACCAAGAGCTAATTATTCTTCTAGTTTATATTTTAGTATTTTTAGAATGAATTGGTGATTAGTCCATTGAATATTCTTAAGTGCTATTGATAGACAACCCAAATTTCTTCCCGGGGCCTTCTTCTCATTCTTATTCTCTTTCCACCCATGTCCTCACCTTAGCCCTTTCCTAGACCATATTCACTATCTTACAATCCTCCACAAACCATTAAATAGACCCAGACTCCTTCCAAACCCCTCTATCGACCATAAACCCATCCAAAACCCATCCAAGGCCATTGCCCTAACTGACATCGACCATTACCCCTACTGATGTCGATAGACTAACCGACGTCGGCAACCTTGACAAATTGATGTCGGTAGAACTACCGACGTCGGTGACTATGGGAGACTTACAGCAGAATACAAGTACACATTGTCTACTTTTTTTTTCTTAGTCTTTCATTATTTCTCTTTATCCTACATTCTTTTTATCAACTAGTGGACTATCATCCCTCTAGGAAGTCTTTGCACTTCTAGGACCGAGCTTTTCTTCGTAGTCCACCATATATCTATCTAACATTTTATTTGTTTAGGTCTTTCTTATCACAGGTGTCGTCCTCCACAACCAAAGAGGAGCTCTTTCAATCGTCTGGATACGGTGTGCAAACTTCATCCGAGTATCATCTAACCCCTGACCATTAATCTTAGTTTCTTATTTCTTCTAAATGTGAAAAGTGAAAATGAGTAGAAACATTCTGGCACACCCAGTGGGACCCTAGAGTTTTCCTTGTGTTCATTTCTTTTTCTTCTAAAGGCAATCTTTCATATAGGTGCATTAGGAAATTTTCTCTCCTTGTATCCTTCTTCTATCTCCTTATTCCAAAAAGAAACCACTAGCACAAGTTAAAAAGAACTTTTTCTTCTTGTCACTTCTTTTTTGCATCTTAGATTAGTGAAATTCATGGTCTTAACCTTTTCCTAATTATTTGCATCCAAATAAAAACATTTCAATTTGGGCTAAAATCTATTGCATTTCATTCCTACTTGAATGCATACTTAGCTCTCATACTTAGTAATTAAAACCACATTATGAATAAAGTGTAGTACACATATGTTACACTACCAGACCACAAGCACATCAAAATCAAACATCTAAACATACCTAAGACAAGGCTCGACTAGGATTTCATCACCTAGCAGTTACCTTACCCTTCCTAGTAATCCTACTTGAACTTTACTACCAAGGGGAGAACCCACTCTGTTCTCTAGCAGAGTATAAACACTAGGGGAAGTATATATTGGCTAAGTAGCCCAGCTTGTCTCTGGGCTCATGAAGTGAGGGGAGAAAGCTCCTAGCACCAGGCCACGTACGGAACCTAATACAGATTTTGAGCACCAAAACTCAACCCAAAACCAACCTTAGACTGCCTCTATTAGGACCTATTCTAAAATCCCAACTTCCCAAACACACTCTCATAAGGCATAAGCCACGACAAATCTAAAATTTATTCTTAGGAATTAACATTTAGTGGTTGCTTGCCATCATCTATTTTTCTATCTATATCTAATTTTTTGAGCTAGTGAGGTCGCATTCTGAGATCTAAAAACAACTCAGACTTTCTTCTTTCTTCCAAAAACTTTCAATTTTCTACGTTTTTGGAAATACACAGTAATTGACATTAGTTTTTCCATCAACATCAGCAACTTAACTTCACTAACATCGGTTATCTGACCAACATTGACAACTTTCTTCACCGACATCAATTTTTCTATTGACGTCGGTCACTGTCAATTTTTTTCTCAAACAACAAGTTAAAAACCTGACCTTTTTGCTGTTAAAAACAAATTCTAGTTTTTTGAGGTTGAAACATATAGTTTATAGAACCTAAATCTTTTTTACCTTGGATGGTTTTGACACATAGTCAAACCAAAACTCTTTTTGACCATGCAAGGCAACAACCACTCCCGCCTTCACCTTCTATATCAAGTCTCCAAATGGAGTATAATTCAAAAACTAAACATACTCTTATCCAACCAACCCCAATTCAACCCCCTATTATTCCCAAAGGTGACCAAGACTTTTAAAGGTTTCTTTACCTCAATGCCAAGGCTCTTCAGCACTATCTCATGAGAAGTCAAATGTGAGATCCTTCAGGTAACCCAGTTTATGGGATGCCAACTTCCTTAGTTGAAACTGCAATCATATCAACAGCCTATTTAACCCAACCCATAGTCACCCAGGCCATTGCCTCAACTAACAACCCGACCATGATCAATATTCAAAGTCTGGCCTCTCCTTCTATTTTTGGACCTACCTCCATTGGGGTTGTTGTACCCCCTCAACCACAAACCATTCAACAAAGTCCTACACCATTCTAGAACTTAATTGTCTCCATCCTACCTACTCTTACACCCATAAATACATGAGTGACTACTTATCCTTTGACTAGTGTTGCCACAATCTAACCACCTTTGGCAACATCAAGTCAAGTTGTGCCCTTTAGCTTCATGACACAACCACCCTTGACTTCAACATTAGTCCTTATGACTAGTTACCAATATGTTGCGCCTATACAAGCGCAACCAACTATGTCATATGCTCCATCTAACACCTTCCAAATGCCTTACAACCTAGGGGCACCCCACTTGCAAATCCATCAACTGATCTAATCAAGATGTTGATGGATAAGGTGTCTAATCTTGAGACATCCATTTTGGGTTCAAGAAATGTTCTCTCATATGAACAAATCTGTAATGAACCTATTCATCTTTCAGTCCCAATTTGACAATATCCTAGTTAGTGGGAACTTCCCAAGTTTACTCACTTTTAGAGTAAAGAGGACCCACAAAAACATCTACGAGCATTTAGACACGTTTGTTACATTATAGCACATGATGATGCATTATTACTACGCACATTTCCCATGTCGCTTTCTGGTGTTGCCCTTGAATGGTATAGTTTTATTACCAGTCACTCTCTATTTACCTTCACTCAACTAGCTCAACTTTTTCATGACCACTTTTCAATTAACATAACTAAAAAGGTCTCCATCACAGACCTATATTCTATCAGACAATTCGATGATGAATCAATAGCTGATTTCATTGCCCGTTGGAGAGGTTTAATCAACCAACTCTCCTTTTTTTACCTCAACCTGAGCTCATTGAGCTCTTTTCAGAAGCATGTGCCAAACACATCTCATCTACTTTGTGGGTCCAAACATTCCACACATTTGATGAAGATTTCACCATGGCTAGGAAGCTTGAACTCTGTGCTATTGAAGAAAACAAAGTCAAACTGCATAGTAAAAATACTAATGCAAAATCAAATGACCCTTCATCCAAATCTTCTTCTTCCAATCCCAAGTCTAAGGGATCAACAAATGCTGTGGTACTTAGACCATCATCTTCAACAACAACCAACCAACCTCAACCTTCAACATCAAAATACATCACATGACAATTCTAACAATGATACATATAATGTCAATTTACTCCAATAGGAGAATCATACGTGTATGTGTTGGATAAAATAGTCAAATAGGGAGTCCTCAACCTCCCCCAAATTCAACCACTGCCTCAATTTTATCCATCGCATGCCATCCCTACATGGTATAGGGAGAATGACTTCTATAATTATCACCATGTCAAAGGCCATGACACAGACAATTGCAAAACCCTCAAGAATATCATTTAGGACATGTTAGATAAAGGTGATCTTGTATTGGATAACGCAAATGTGCCACCTAACCAAAACATAAACATCTTTACACAAGCTTTCCCTTACCATCCCCTCAGTCAAAATAACATTCAGACCTTGGTCGATGACTCCCAAGAGCATAATATATGCACAGTCAACATAGTCTCTCCTTTTATGCCTAACCAACCTCTCCCATAGTCTGAAGAGGTTAGTCAACCTATTTGTCCATCACAGGTAGAAGAGCCTTCTTCTCATATTTGTCCATCACAGGTAGAAGAGCCTTCTTCTCATATTTCTCCTCCATGGGTGGAAGAACCTTCTTCTCCTATTAGTTCTCCATCGACCTCTCTTCTATTAGAGGATGCTTTGACCATACCAATGCCACTAACCCCACCTTCATCCTTCATACTACCAATGGAGGACCATACATTTCCTACTCTTGAACTGCAAGTAAAAGGTACTATCATCCCTACCCTCTTCCCTCTTGAAGAACCCCATTCTCCAATTCCTTCTCCATCAAGAGAAGAACTTGTCTCTTCACCTACTTCAATCGAACACAATCTAGTAATGGCTCTCTCTTGCCTTTATCGTGAGATTACCGCTTCTAACACATTTCCACTCTCGCAACCACCCAAATCTTTTGAATAACCAATTATAAAGCCTCACCTAACATCTCCCAAACCAAACTGGCTAAAAACTTAGGATTCCTCCTTTCGAGGAACTTAGAACATGAGGCATTATGGGAGTGACTCAAAGCTCCTTATCTTACACATCCCATCTCATCTTGTACTGATGACCCTCCTTCGAGAAAATCTCCCAAAGTCTCCAATGAGGACTAGGCTTTTACTTCCAAATATTTAGAAGCTCAACCATCCACATCTAAACCTAAAACCTCACAAACATCCACCATACCAAAACCAGTTAAATTCCTTAGTGTTCACCCCATATCTAACCTCACTCAGCCACAAGTGAAGGTAGATTTGAATCTCACCCCCCATAATAGTAGTCTACACACCGTATTAAAGAAGGCTACTAGACCACATCGGAGAACTCCTCCTCCACCATCATCATTGCCCTCCATTTTGGACCCACATCCTTCTACCTTAATAGAAGTGCTCCCTACTCCAACACCTAACAAAAACAAGTTGCCTCCATTACTCCCTTTATGCACCAAAAACATACCTCCTCTAAAAAATTTGGCACCCCTCACAAAGAAAGTGTCATCTACATGAGTGGCCACACCACCAAGCTAAAAGGTGGTACAGAAATCTCCCTCAACAACTCCCAAACAAAAGTCATCAACACCTAGTGAATCAACAAGCACGGACCCCTTAGTAGGTTCATATGCTTTGATACTACGCTAACTTTTTCAAACTTCTAACATCACTCTTCCACCTATTAAACCATTTTAACCTCTTGGACCAAAATCATCTTGGTTCGATGACACTAAAATCTACCTATATCATCGCTCACTAGGACATGATATCGAGAATTATTGTGCCCTCAAGGTTGTTATTCACCAATACTTTGAGAAAGACACACTTCTTATTGAGGATACTATCAACAAATCTCCAACACTGTCTAATGTCTCCCCAACCTCTCCACCTTCATCAGGATCCCATCATCAGACTATGGTCCCTTTAGCTCCTTCACCCCCTTTATTTGAGATTAACACCATCAATGCAGCCACTTGGTCACAAACTTTAAAGGATAAAGCAAAAGAGAAAGTTGCTATTCCTTGGACCTACCCATTTGTCAAACCTGCTCAACCACCCAAACCCAAGATTTCTATCTTGGGTACATCCCAACCCACTTCTTCAGAGGCAATCCATGATTCTATTGTGAAACAACTTCACTAAACTCCCATGAAGATGTCCTTCTATGACCTCATTCAAAGCTCTCCACAACATCTTCAAGCTTTAATCAAAGCTTTACAGGTAGTGGAGGTCCAACCTGAGGACCCCCAACCACTAGCTACCTTAGTCCAATCATTACCCACCATTGCCTCTATTACCTTTAGTGATTCTGAAATTCCTACCTCCAACTTGGAAGATCAGGATGCTGCCCTTTTCATCATACCCTATGTTGATCAAAGTCACATTAAGCGAGTTATGATTGATGGGGGCACAAGCATCAATATCATTTCCACCCATGCCTATGACCAATTAGCCCTTCCAAAGAATTATATCTCTAAAATTGATGCAATTCTTTGATCTTTTAATGACTCCACCACCACTACCATTGTCACCATCATCTTACATATTCGTGTTGGCCCACGAACAATCCCAGAGCTCTTTTACATCATCGAGGGAGAGTTCCAATACAACATGTTATTAGGATGACATTGGATCTATGCCATGGCCTGTGTCCCTTCTACATTACACCATTGTGTCAAATTTAAACACAACGGTCAAGTCCATGTCATCACCCACACTGACCCCCTCAAATACATGCATTCCAAGCCATACCAAAACCAATGTATGGCTCATTGGCTCATACTTCTTGCTAATTTTGATTTGGAATTCATCCAACAAAAATCTATAAAGTGGTAAACAATCACTGACTGATTAGCAGATGCCCCTCTATTTGGAAACCAACCCTCTCACTGTGAATTCCCTGACGAATCCATCACCACGTTATCCATCGATGACATTTTATATCAAATGAAAATGTTCTTTGATGGGTCTAAATGTCAACATGGTGGGGGTGCGAGGGGTCATTCTCATCCCTCACAAGGGTGAGCCCATGCCCCTATCTTTCAAACTCTACTTTGAATGTACCAACAACATGGCTGAATATGAAGCCTTAATTTTGGGACTTCAAACCACCCTTTTCCTAGGCATCAAGACCATCAACATCTTTGGTGACTCACAACTAGTCGTCAATTAAATAAATAGCTCCTATATTTATAAAAATGAAGTTTTGCAAAGGTAAAAACACCATGTTAACACCCTGCTAGAATATTTCAACCATTACATCTTGCAAACTGTTCCTCAATCTATGAATAAGTTTGCTGATACTATGGCTTCTCTTGCCTCACGCATTCCATCTTCATCTTCTTCTTTGAGAAACTATGTCACAGTACACCATTTGGCATTACCTTCATATATCTCCACTAACATCCACCTTGTCAGCACCATTGACTCTAGTCCACAGGATGTTTGGTATAAACAACTTGTGGACTATTTAACTTATTCTATTATCCCCCCTAATCTATCTAGCAATGTGTGATGGGATTTTATCAAAAGCACAGCTTGATATACTATGCTAGGGGGTCTTCTCTATAAATGAGGTTTCGATGGCCTCCTTCAATGTCTAACCTCCACTAAAACATCTCACGCTATCAAACAAGTCCATGATGGGATTTGTGGAGGGCATTTTAGTGGTAACTCGGTTGTAAAGTGCATCCTTCACCAAGACTACATCGACTATATTTGGTGTTGTATCAAATGCCAATAATATGCTAACTTACTTCACATCCTTAGCCATGCTCTACAAGTCGCTAAGGATTTCTAGCCTTTTTCACAATGGGGCTTAGATCTAATCAGTGAGATTAACCCTCATTCATCTCTTTGACATCAGTCCATTATCACCACAATCGAATACTTCACTAAGTGGGTGGAAGTTACTCCTCTTGTCTCCACTAAAGTTGACAAAATCATTGACTTCATCAACACCCATATCATCTGTCATTTCAGTGTACCTCACAAAATCATCATCGATAATGGCAAGTCTTTCAAAAACAAAACTATTTAGAAACTTTGTGACTCATCTGGTATCAAGCTCAGCTTCTCCTCACCTTACTACCCACAAGTAAATGGGCAGGCCGAGGCTTCCAACAAAATCCTAACAAAAATTCTAATGAAGGTGGTCAACGACACTAGAAGGGATTGACACATTCACATTCCCTTCACTTTGTGGGCCTATTGCACTAGCATCCAAACCCCTATAGGTGCTACACCTTTCTCTTTAGTGTATGGAACAGAGGCTATCCTACCTCTTGAAATACAAATACGTTCTTTACGCATCTCTTTGCATGACATACTTTCTAATGATTACTTTCATCAAGATCAGTTGGCTCAACTTGAGTTACTTCATGAATGTCGCCTTGTTGCCCTCAACCATCTCCATATCTACCAAAATCACATCCAATGTGCCTATAACAAAAGTCTGAAAGAATGAGATTTAAAAATTGGAGATCTTGTCCTCAAATAAAACCAACACGTGACCAATATGGAAAGAAGTAAATGAGGCAAGTTTGCTCCTAATTGGCTCAGATCTTATATCATAATGCATAAGTATGGATTAGGGACTTATCATCTGTCTTCTATTAAAGGCCAGCCAAAACTTAAGCCCTTTAATGCCTTGCATCTTCAACTATTTTACTGTTAATCATGTACTCATTCACTTGATGTTTAACTTGAGCTCATCCCTTGGGCAACCCCTATCATCCTCATTCCTATTCCCTTCTTTTCCTACAAACATTAGTCAACCCTTTGGTAAAGCATGAATGCTGTATCCTAGTAAAAGGGAAACCCCCAAACCTCTATAGTCAAGTTCATGACCAAAAGTTTAGTCAAAAAAAAAAATTGGGATGCCTATTCAAAGGTCATAAAATATCAATGTAGACTGCTCCCTTGAAGGACAGATGCATAATTGTTGTAACTAATAGACTACTCCCTTGAAGGATAACTATCCAAAGACATCAAAACATAAAAAGTAGAATATAGACCACTCCCTCAAAGGATGGCTATACCCAAATTTTTCTACAAACAACACACTCTCAAAAGCTTCCCGCATCGATTAGCTTCACATATGACCACAAAACAAAACATCCCCATGTAGACTTCCCGCATCGATCAGTCTACCAAAAAAAATTGACTGCCAAACTATTAAGTCATGGACTTGCCTATAGTCGTTCTCAGGGTCACCTATAAAAAGGGGCAAAGTTATCCTTGCTAAAGAGGGTTACGCTATCCTCACATCTCACATAATCAAACCTACCCCAACATACTCAAGGGATTTTGAGCTCACTCAATGTCAAGTGATTCAACTACTTCTCTAATACAAACCAATGGTCAATGATGTAATGCATGAATGGGGCTTTTGTTTGTAAAAACTCCTATCTATGATACCATTATGGTCCCTGTCAATGAAAGAGCACAACACCTTTCACTTCTTACATACCTTTGTCACATCCAACCAAATCATTTTCTAACCACACCAACCCAAACCAAACCAAACCAAAACATTTTCTAACCATTAACACAACCTCATGATTTATTTAACACAAATACCAATTTATGTTATATGAATTATCTTACCCCTTCACAATAGTTTTTATGGACAACAATACACATGGAAAATATCAACCAAACATAACCAATGTTACAAAATACACCATCACATAATATAGAAAAGTCTATAACATCATCATACACTTATCAATTTCAAGCATGTACCATCACACCTATGGGAAATGCTAATGACCCTAACCTGACCAAGACAACTATCAACCACTTTGACTCTTCCTCCCTTTTGGGGAGAACTACATCAGCCTGAGGCCCTTCAAATAGGGGCTATGTAGGCAACACTCAATTGACATGGAGTCCTCTAGGGTTAGCTCAGTCATTTGCCCATTCATCTCCCTAATGACGTCAGCCATTCATTTGTTTGCCTACTTGATGGACAAACTATTTCACCTTTAACCATGACTTAACCTAGTCAAAACTTAGTCCATAACCTTGACTCTCTTCCTCCCTTTTGGGGAGAACTACATCAGCCTGAGGCCCTTCAAATAGGGGCTATGTAGGTAGCACTCATTTAACATGGGGTCTTCTAAGGTTAGCTCAGCCATTCCTTCGTCCATCCATCTAATGGACCGACTATCTATACCAACCCAAAATCATGACCAAGTAACTAGCCCTGACACTGAATGAGTTACCTAAACTTCTCATGGGGCACATTAGAGATCACATACATCTCCCTGACCACAACACATGCCACCTGAGATCATACTTTATCTCAGCCCAACTCAACCAATGACCTTAGAGATCGCGACTATCTCCTCAGACCACAACCACTTCTGAGACAACTTTGCCTTGGTTGTTTTGATTGCATGTATGCTACCTCACAAATAGTTAGCAAATTGTCTACAACCCACATTATGACCCTCACATGTATTATCAGATCACGCTTGAGTTGATCCTCAATATTTGTGAGATTTTTGTGTTTTCCAGGAGCACTTCCTGAGCCCAAGATACTTGGAACATGATGACCATTGGAGCTACAGTTTTGATCATTTAACCCAATCAGCTATGACTAAATGTTGGGGATTGGTTATTTTGATTTTAGCACTCCTCGACCTTTGACTGTGACAATTTGACCTATCTATCATGTGAAGTGGTATACGTGTAATCCCAACAATTATAGTGTTCACACTCTGACTTCACCATACACATCCACTACCTATCAAATCGGCACCTGATATCAGGTTACCTTCCCTCAACTCCTGCTTTGAGGGGGAATACCTTATCCCTTATCTAAGGCAACCAACTCCTATTTTTGTCTTGCAGCTCATCAGAACAACTAATAAGACAAAAATGACCTTATCCCATAACTGGGGCAACTTACTCCTATTTTTGTCTTTCAGTTCATCAGAATAACCAACAAGACAAAAAGAGGCAAATGCAGACACCAAAATAGTGTCAACCCCCCTTGGTCACTTTCTAACTTCAACATGCCTAACCTATACTTTATTAATTTAAAAAACTTATTTTAAATTAATAATCCCCCCTAGACACCTCACCTTGGATTCCTAGCTCTTAGGCCATTTATCACCCTACGACTAATCATAATTACCTAAGACCTAATTTTAACTCTCCCACTAATTCTTGTGCCTATTAAAATTGCCTTTGGACCATTTAACAATGACAACAAAACTTGGCAGATGGAAGAATGGGTAAAAGGCTAAAAATAGCCTTTTTCCCATTCTCTAGCCACTGACATTGGTTAACAGTCAATCGACGCTAGTGGTATCACTGACGTCAGTTGCTTAAAACTAAATTTTGACCTCAACTGCAGCCCTGAATGCAAATTCTCTTGCTCCCAGGATCTGAATTCTCTTACTCCTTGACTCTTTGCAGGCATCAACATTCTATCATCACTCTCCAGGCTAAAAAGCTCTATAAAATTCACTCCACATTGGATTAGAAGATTGCACGAAGTCTCCTACATCAGCCATAATGGAAACAAGTCTTCTACACTTTTGGTTCTCCACCAAGAGCTAAGTATTCTTCTAGTTTATATTTTAGTATTTTTAGAATGCATTGGTGATTAGTCCATTGAATATTCTTGAGTACTATTGATAGACAACCCAACTTTCTTCTTGGGGCCTTCCTCTCATTCTTATTCTCTTTCCACCCCTATCCTCTACCTTAGCCCTTTCCCAGACCATATTCACTATCCTAAAATCCTCCAAAAACCATTAAACAGACCCAAACTCCTTCCAGACCCCTTTATCAACCATAAACCCATCCAAAACCCATTCAAGGCCATTGCCCTAACCAACATCAACCATTGCCCCTACTGACGTTGGCAGACTAACCGACGTCGACAACCTTGACAAATTAACGTCGGTAGAACTACTGACGTCGGTGACTGTGGGAGACTTACAACAAAATACAGGTATGCATTATCTACTTTTTGTTTCTTAGTCTTTCATTATTTCTCTTTATCTGACATTCTTTTTATCAAATAGTGGACTGTCATCCCTCCAGGAAGTCTTTGCACTTCTAGGACCAAGCTTTGCTTGGCAGTCCACCATATATCTATCTAACATTTTCTTTGTTTAAGTCTTTCTTATCTACTGGTGTCATCCTCCACAGCCAAAGAGGAGCTCCTTCAATCATTTGGATATGGTGCACAAACTTCATCCAGGTATCATCTAACCCTTGATCATTAATCTTAGTTTCTTATTTCTTCTAAATGTGAAAAGTGAAAATGAGTAGAAACAGTTACATTAGGATTACATCTACATTGACTTGAGTAGAGTTCTTATTTTCATGTTTAATTCTATGTTTATTATCTCCATTTTGTGCCACATTCTTTGGTGAGCACTAGATTAGATTCACTTTACTTGGTCAATTACTTTGATAAGAAAACATATGACCTTGCGAGGTTTATTGTGTGGTATTTATTGACTAGAGGCTTTAGAACCCTCTCTAGTGATAATGTGTGGTAAAATACCCGTTAGTTAGGTCTATCAAATCCATATTAGTCATGACCATTATTTTATAAATGAACCAACAAGTGGAAGTGCTATTTTGATTTATCTTCTCCAAGATAGGATTGATTTATAGATCATCTTCACTTTCCCTTGTATACATTTTGGTGAACCTAACATGAACTAGCCCTTGTAGGTTTTATTTCATGCCTTAAATTATTATCATATATTATTTGCTTCATTTTTACATCACTAGATTGAATCTATCAACTCAATCTAACTTTTTTTGCCCAATTTAATACAGTTGATCTAATCAACTTTGTTTTTCTTTGTGAAAGTCATCTTTAACCATAGGTAACTAGATTGATCTACTTGTCTCAGTTCCCTATTTTACATACAAGTTTTCAAACTCAATCAACTTTGTTAACTCTATTAGTAGGTTAAAATAATTCATCTAGATGACATACTATAAAAATATTCAACATATTTAAAATCATTAGGTTCATTCTCATCATCTTAGTCATATCTTTTCTTCATTATAGTCTAGTTTTTCATAGTTTTTAGTATATAAAATTGTGACTCTACAGTGAACTAGGTTGACTGGATAAACATAGTTCTATAGCTTGTTTTCTTTCCTAGGAGACTCAATTGACTCATTTGACTATGTTTTTATAGCTCTTGCTTCAACATATATAACCAAACCAATTAATTTTGTTATGTACTATTTGCATATTTGGTCATCTAAACCAACCTTGTACTCTTCAAGCAAATGAATTAACTCATATTTATAGTAATTAACTCATATTTCATTTTAATGTTTTCTTATTTATATTTTCATGCATAGACTAAATAGGAAGTTTTAATTTATCAATTTAGTTAAACTATTTTTCTTTTATTCACATAATTCCAAACCACATAATATCAAAAAATAATAAAGATTATACCCAATGTCTACCTACTTGGTTTTCATCAACAAGAGGGGAACCGAATCAATTTTTTGGCAAATTATAAATATGTAGTTGATGGTATATATTGGTAAAGAACCTGACACCTTTATCACCATTGGGTTATTAAGTGAGGGGGTAGGTCCTAATACCAAGCTAGTATCATCATCAATATAGATCCCTTTCATCCTTAACTACCTGAAACCATCTTTAGATTTCCTTTCTAGTTCAATTTTATAGCAAATTCATTATCACATATATTTCTAAAAATTATAATTTGAAACATTTAGGAATAAACACATAGATTAGCATTTATTTTTTTAATACTCTATAATAATTATATGTTGTATTACAAAACTTGTATCGGTTAGTGTTGGTACAAGGTTTGTGTTATGTGCTACATCTAGATCAACTAGATCGACCCAGTTACTTATGTGTTTATTTAAAATATTATATAAAATAACACTAGATCATCTAGAATCATATTATTCAATTTGATCGACTATGTCTCTTACAATCTATGTTTTACCATAGAACATAGCCACTCAGTTTAACCAGTCTCTTATATATTACTTGATCTATTTTCCTTTAACTAATATTTGACCTATCTGACTATGTGTCTTTTAGACTCCCTCAGTTTCAACATATATGGAACATAGTCAACATGTTTGATTGTGTCTTTTGTAGCCTATATTTTCTATTATCCTATAAGACAATGTCAATTAGTTCAACCTAGTATCCTACCTGTTGATCCATATTTTTGCCATTTTTTTAGCTTCCCTCCATCATGATTTTATAATTTGAGGAAATAAATAATTTGATCAAAAAAACATGATGAGTTTTACCAATACCAATAAGGTTCCTAAGACACATCTCGTGGTTCCCACTATGGATCAACATAAAGTCCAGGTTGCTACCCACACTACCAACCATGGGACTCCCCATTCTTTTTCAATACTTAACACATTTTTTCATTATAATATGAGATTTACCTTGAGTACACAACTTAAATGAATTTTTCATTAAAAAAACCCTCAACATATAGGAAACGGATCCTACCACAATATATAATCTCATTATTAGACCTCATATAGGAGAACCCCATTCACCTTCCGATAGCTTTTTCCAAGGATTTGGGGGGAAGTCCATTTATTTTCATCCCAACCTTTCCCATTTATTATGTTTCCTTCCAAAACCATGACATCATACTCTATTCTTATTATACTTGCATGCTAATTATTTCTACAAACATGGTAGGTTTAACTTCTAATGGGGATCTTAAAGATATCCACATCCCTAACCATGCTACTAATGTTTATTTTACTACTAATGCTTCTTTTTCTAAAAATTCTTATTTTGATACCAATATTACTCATTCCACTAGTGAGTTAAATGATACTACCTCATCCCACACTCATAGTGCATCTCAAGATCTTAATAGCTCATATAATACTAATTCATCACATGCTGCATCTATTAGCCAAAATGTTGCTCAAACCAATCAACTTTCATTACAAATGCTTAACCAAATATATAATTTTATAAATAATAATTAAAATTAGATGATAAAAATGAAAAATCACCTCATATATCTCCAAAACCAACCTCATCATGTTTTATAGGGAGCATAAGATGCTAATGCCACCCACCCCCCTTAGGGATTTACATGGTAACCTCATACTGCAACCTCCACTTATCAACAAAACTATCAAAAATTTACAAAATGAACTTATAATACCTAAAATTTCAAACATTTACATACGAGTTATCATCCCCATAATCACTTATAACAGATCTATATATCCTACCTTTCATCTAAAAACATTTGGAAACCTTTACAAAGACTAGGTTAAGCTTAATACTTTTACTGCCACTAAAATATTAGCTAAAATGTGTTTAGGAGATTATTTAGATTGTCATAATCAATTAAAAAAATACAATCTATTACTAGCCTAGAAGACTTGGTCAACTCATTGGTCTAAGAATTCCAAACTAGTGATTTTCCTGAAAATGGTTTCACTCATTTCAAAAATTGCAAACAAATTGAAATTTAAATGGCCCAAGTCTTCATCAAATGATAGAAAAAATTGTCTAACAAATCTAAGCATAATTCTACATATTATAACCTCTTCCATTTATTTAATAATGTTCTCCTCCCTAAACTATAATATCGTATTAGGACCCTTTCTCCAAAATTATTTAAAGAATCTCTTTACCAATCCAAATGATAAAACTTCCTCATGTGTTTATTTTAACCATTTAAACCTACAATGAGAACAAACATACTCATAAAAAATTACAATCATCATTAAACCAATGTTGGTGTTACCGATACTTATGATACCATACACACCATCCAAACTATTGCTCCAAAAAACACCATGGAGCATGTTCTTCCCTATAACAACAACTCTAATCATACTCCCACATTTTCTAAAAACAATCATACTAATGTACATAAAACACTGTCCCTATTAAAAATTCACTAATGTCTTCCAAGCCCTCTACGATGAAATCTTGACCCCAGTCATCCTATGAAATCATGGTATGATCCAAATAATTTTTTTTATTTCATGCAATTTGGGGCCATTCTCATGAGACTTGTAGACAATTAATAAATCTTTATATAGATTTTCTTCTTGGTCCTAACTTTGATCATAAATACCTTATATGAAAATGTTAATCGGCTTATGACATAGCACTTAAATATTATGGGACTCAAAATAAAAATCAAACTTTAAACCAATGTAATGCTCATTTATCTATCTGCAAAGATACCCTTCCTAACCATAAAGATAACATTGAACAACATTCACATACTACTAATAAAATTGAAAGACTTATAGACCTTAACACCAATGATGAAAATGTGGTTAATATGATTAATATAAGAAGAGCAGTTGCCTATATTGACTCAAACCCAAAACCTACACATCACGCCTCCTTAAAATTTTACATTATTCAAGACACTTCCCATCCCATCTCATTGAATAGGGGCATGAGGATCCAATACCCATACAAGCATCGCTTATAACAAAAAAAATTGACCATACCTATCATACCATTGAAATAATTTATACTCCTCCAATTCTTATACCTTATGAAAACATACCTCAACAAAACATCACATCATCTAAAGTCACTCAACCTACTTGAAACTAACCTAAACCAATCATACCTTATGAACATAAGTTTAGTTGCACATACAACACCACTTCTCAGGAAATATTGCAACATTGTGTACCTATATCTAAAAATCCTTTCATGGGTTATGATGAAAGAGATCCTATTACATAACTTTCCTATATTCCATATCAAATCCCATTCTTAGAAATAATGAAAACTTATCACTGCCATCATAACCACCTAATGAAATTACTATTAAAAATGAACATCCTTCATCCTCTTCCTATAGGGAAAGAGGATACATTAGCTAGATCGAAAGATAACATACTTCAATAATGTGAAGAGACATATATCCATGCTGATAAAATAGTGGAAACTTCCCTCTCACTTAAATTCCTTATCTTTTCTATGATTCTTGATGAGATATTGATTTATCCATATGATCCTAATTTATTCATTAGCATCCAAATAGGTGATATACAAGCTAATCATGATTTAATTGATGAAGGTTTAAGCATTTATGTTACATCCCTTAACTTTATTAAAACACTTGGATACTCCAAATGTATCCTTAAATCCACATGCTAAGGCTGTGATAGAAGATAAATACCTCCTCTAGGTTGTTTTTAGATTCCCATTACCACTCCTCCCATTACCATCAATGTGAAATCCATGATATTTATCTATTTTATTTATTATAATATCTTACTCGATCAACCTTAGACTCATCATATGATAGCAATTATTTATTTTGCATGTTAATGTGTCAAATTACTCATAATAGTGTTATCTATAAGATTCAAGGGGACACAAATGTTTGGAATTTAAAACAATTATAAGAATGTGGTGCCTTTAAAATACCCACCCTTTAACCCTTTCCTTGTTTTTCATTTTGATAAAACTAACACTTCAATTATTGAGTTAACTCCACTAGAGGTTATAATGGTCATCCCAAATTAATTATGAATATTCCACCTAACCTCTTAGAATTTGATGATGATGACCCAAATGAGATAAGAATAAATATAAAAAAATCTAATCTTTCCCCTCACATCAATTTTCAACTTCTTCCTTCTATTCAACCTCGATCTTGTCATCAACCTTATGATGACTTACCAATTACTTTAACTAAAACTAGACATTCCATTCACCATGATTCTATAATCGGTAAACTAGTTCCTAAATGTATTATTGACTTACATACACCCAATTATGATAATTTTTATGCTTTATATGACCCATTTTTAGTGAGATTTATTTGAGCTAGAAAAACTAAAGTTTTTAGATATCATTCTTCTTCTATCGTTCCTTCTCTTATAACACATAATATTAATTTTTACACTAATGTTAATTGGTTAGAGATGGATGGCTCACATATTATGCCTCTATTCACAATATATCTTATAAGGAGTATGTTCATGGATCATGACAAGATATGACCTTATCTTTTTTATACATATCATGACCCTTCCAATATACTTCCTCCATAGATGCTAACCACTTTTCTTAGACTTGTTGCACAACCATCCCTACCCAAAAATGAGCCTAGTTCAATTTCTTCTCCAAGTTCTCCCTCCCTTGGTGTTGGTATTCTTATATTAATTTAGCTTGATCCCTTACCAACATACTAGGTAGATCAACCTTATTGTGATATTCATAAAATTGTTGGTCATTAAACCAAGGATTTTCATCTATATCAACAATAATAAACCTATTCTTCTACCCCTTTACCTAATAGACCTCCATCGTTTACTAATTGCCATATTTTTTATTTTATGGAATAAATAACCATTCTTCTATCCACTACCAAAAACATAGGTATTACATAGACAAATTATGACCAGTCATTATCTAACCCATATACAAGACTATCCCACATCATAATCTACTTCTAGAGTACATACCTAAATATTAAGAATCTATTATATTTTGCACCAATGTTCTACCCATAATACTAATCACTACCACATGATTCAACATCTATATAATTTCCCATAGTCTATAGTATCACCAATTATTCCTTCTTATATAGGTCATCCATGAATGAAGATTCCTCCTTCTCCATCAATTGCACATCATCTTAGATCCATAGATATGATTCACATCAAGATACGTATTCCTCATGTTGATTATCCCACATAGGAGATACCATTTTAACATTACTCTTATTCTTCTACACATATCTTTTTAGTTGAGATCATATAAGAGGAAGTCTTTTCACAACTTTCCACAAATATTGATGAGACTGGCTAATGTCAGAATTTAGCTACATAGGGATGTTTTAGATGTTATTGATAAAATTTATGGTCAGATCTATTATTATTTTATAGCACAACATCATTTTATTTCACATTATTCTATTATATTATTTAGATTATATTTGTCATCCATTTATATATCTTATATTTTTGACTATTTGTCAAACATGATTTTTCTTATCTATTTTGTATGAGCCATTATATTATGATTTATGTGTTTTACATGGTTTCATTATCTTTCACTTTTTATTATGGCCTATTCTCATTATTTTCATGAGTGCAAACTTATGTTTATGATTTCATTTCTATAATGGATTCCTTTATTTTATTTGTAATGATTATTTTTCAATCTTTTACACTCAAATAAATATAATTATTATTTGAATTGGTTATACAACCCTTATTTCCTTAGTATTTTATCTTTACCATATGATCAGTTAGAAAATAAGAATCCTCATTTTCCTACTTCTATTCACCAATCTATTTTATCTCCAATTTCCCCTTATTTCCGTTACACATACTAAGCATATATACGATTGAAACTTGAGATTACATAATGGCTCATAGATAATCCTAAGACATTTAGTCAGTCATATCTCTGGTTACTTAGCATATTTTAACCACAGTATAAATATCAGTCATGTGTATCACTTTTATCAGTCATGTTATTTATTCCAAACATGTATGGAGGAGGAATCACAAAATCCATAAAAAGTTGAAAGTTAAATCATTTAAACAAGAGATAGTGTTTCAAAACATAACATACAATCCAAAATTCTAATCACACAAAAAGACGTGATTTACTATCTTTAGAACAGATCATATCCTTAATTGAAGATCAAACTCTATAGTTGGCCTCATAACAGAGTTAAGGTCCATTAGGGTGTGGTATGCCAATAGATTGGGATATGAGAACAAAAAGATATCTATAGTGCTACCTACTTTGTAACTTAAGTACCTCATATTCATAGTAGACTGATGCATCTATAAGAGGTTTTGAATGATGAAGAGCATGTTGTGGGAAGGTAGGTCCATTTTAATTTCCTTATTCATATAAACTTTATGAGTTGATATTAGTATTATACCTATTTACATATATAAATTTTTACTTATTATGAGAAAGTATCCTTTATATTTTTACTTATTATTTTGATCCTAGTGTCTTTCCTTCTTAGCTAGTATGCCTCATGTTTACTAAGTTTTTATCATCAACACCTATGTCATGGTTTTTACATTTCCCATTTGATTTTAACAATCCTAATCTTTCCCCTTGATTAAATATTGTTTTATTAACTAATCACAACACATAGGGTATCGATTTGTGATTTGCATTGTAAGATTTTGGATAAGACCAGACATTCCTCACAAAATATTTCCTTATTTTTCCCTTTATTTAACATTCACCTCATTGGTGTTCACCTTGTGAGTTTAAATGTAATACCATAGATAGGACCAATATATCCTTATAAATTACCACATTAAACATCTTAAAATTACTCCCACATTTATCTCAACTTCATTAGTGTTCCCTTTGTGATTTATAGTGTAGTACCTTTGATAGGAGTAGGCTCTCCTTAGAATATTCCAATAAAAAATTCATACTATAACCAAGTCACATTAAAATTTCATGATTCAAATTTGAGATAATTTGTGTTACATTATGATTTACACATCATTTACATACTTTTCATCTTGATTTAGTATGTTTTATGCTTAATTCAATAAAAATTCATTTTTATCTTCTTATTTTATGATTACATGTATGTTTATAACAATTTTATTAAATTTATCATACTTATCATCTTGATCTAGTATGATTAATTTAATTTATACTTACATCTTATTTTTCTTTTTATACTTCCCATCTTGATCTAGTATGATTTATTAAATTTATTTTATTTATATTTATACTATTATTATAACACTTTTACCACTTTATTACAAATTTGCTTACTTCCCAACTTTATATAGTATGACTTATATTTGTTCTAATTTGGTGTAATTTTTACTTTTACATGGTTTGAAAACATTTGTTACATGTTACTTTACAACTTTTATGGTTTATTATATTTATCCATCTTTTGATTTTACACATTTCCCATTGTGATATAGTGTGTATTACATTTTATGATTATTTATACTTTTACAAATCATTTTATTTTATTTTTAACCATGCATATATATTACATACTTATAGAAAATAAAAGATACATCATATATTTCCCATAGCATATATAAGAAAACTAACATACATAATGTTAAAAACTAAAACATACATCATATATTCTCGATAGAATATACAACAAAACTAAAATACATGTTCTAGAAATTAAATACATCCATGCATCCATCCATAAACAAAAAATACAAATAATAGACCTATAAATGTCCATATCAATATATAACATGAGTTTGATATAATATAATATAAAATACAAATAACTATAGCTCTAAGGTTGTGTTCCATCATATATATCCTATGGTCAAGCCATGATACCCATGTATTCCCATGACTGACCCCTTTAAATGATATTTTTTAATGAGGTAGTCTATGATATCAAGATATTAACCTATCCTTGTAGATTGGTCACATTCACCTACACATGTCTAAACTCTAAAATAGTCTCCATATAGATGGATTAATCCTAAGTTAATGCCTACCATGATTGGGTCTCTCCCTCTCCTATTACTATAGGTGGGTTTAAGACATCTCCTTGATCATACAACTATTGATAAGCCTCAATACCAATATAAACCAACTAGAATAAGCTATGATAGATGGTACCGTAGGGTCTACCAAGGTGGATGGATCATGATGTGATCAAACTCAATCTAAAATATCATGGTGTCAAAACATAATCATGGATCCCCATTTGATCTCCTTTATAGTAGTACCTAAAATAAAAAATATAAATATACATTAGATCATATATATATCTCAAACCATCTACCTATACCAAAAACATAAAAAATAATGCAACTAGTGATCTATGTTAAAAATGTAATAAATTAAAACATTTCTCACTGGTGTCAGTATCTTCAACCATGGTCTCCCTATCAACCTAACCACAAAGCACCTCCTCTATTAGCTATCTCTATATAAGTGAAAACCAAGAGTCATTACACATGCACATCATGATCCTTTCCTGAACTGCCTATTAATCAATAATATGTGTCCAAAAACCTTTATAGAATCCTCATGTGCAACTACTCAAGCCTATGTCTCCTGTCTTTTATGGTGTTTCCATCTCCTATGAGCTCAATATATCCAATGTCACCCCTATTATGGATCTACTACCACATATCCTACACCATCACCCTCAACTTTTATAATTATAACATCATTTGCACTAGGCCTCACCACATCCTAATGTTGTACTTGACCTTCCCATGGTTTTTATTGCCAAGGCATAATATTAGGTATCTCTATAGTCACCCATACACCCCCTCTCCCTCTCGGTTCTCTAACATGTCATTCCTAATAAGCAGGCACTACTAGAGGGGCCAATGGATGTGGTAGTCCTAGATGTCCAAGTACGTAAGATATTAGATGTGAATCCACCCATGAAGTATAATGGCTTGTGATATAAACAAACACTAATATTATAGAAAAAGTGGCCCAAGTAGACCATATGGATATAGTATCAGTGTAATATTACCACACTATCTACCCTCATGTTATAGTCTATAAATTTGGAATATGGGGCATGAAACAGACTACATGATCCTACCTCTATTATACTACCTAAGGAAACCTATCATCAACTACATGGGGTGGCCCAATTGATTGATACATAAGGAACCTCTCATATATTAAACCACTCAAAAAAATTACGGGGTCCATAGTCTTCTACCCTCGATTAAGCGTACCAGACATATCATTCATAAGTTATACCCAAATGATATATCCTAGATCATATAATGCACCCTACTCTAGGATGGAATAAAATAAATATGTCATGTATAATGTTACCTTCCCATCTAACTTATGGTAAAACATATGTGTTATCACAAGTTCTATCATAGCCTTCTAGATATCCATAATGGTAAGATATGCACATGGAATAGGCTAACCCATAACGTAAGGTAAATCTTCTTTGATACTATTAGCTAATATGCTAGGGATCACCTCTCATCATTTGCCTCTAGTGTATCACATATGATATAATTCTTAATAATGGGAAGTCCAATCAAGGCCTAGACATCCTACAAGGTGATTCCCACCTCTATGGTATCCCCATCCACCTCCCATTGAAAAGTGTTGGTTAGTCACTCCCATGCTCCTAGGAACTTGATGAACAAATCAACACTGAGAGGGATCCTACTCATCTTCATGATGCCTCCATATCCTAAGGAAACTAACTAAGCTTGATCCACATATGAAAACCACTCTATCAAATTTGGTAGCCATGATGAATCAATCAAGCACCAAAATCTCTATCATCACTACAAAATATCAAACAATAGAGCATGTTTTAGATCTTGATGTTATAATGATAAAATACACTTTTAAAATTCTTAAAATACTAATAATTAATTACTTCATCATCTTAATTTTAATTATTTTTATTATTTTCCTACACAGTCATCCCTTTTAATACTAAACCAACCTTGTCACCTCTTTGCCATAAAGTCATCCCTAACTACATAATCAGCTAATTATTGTAGGCATAATCAACCTTTTTGATACTAAATCAGCCCTTTCCCATCCTTTTCATACTATATTAGTCCTCATGTACATAGTCAACCTTATTTAACATATTATATCATCCATGACTGTATACTACATTATCTAGAATGCATTAAGTCAAACATGTCTATTTTTTTAATTGAGTCATCCCTATGTTATGTAGTTGGCCACTCCTAACAATACCATATCAACCCTCTAATATAAAGTTGTCAACCTTGAGTCCACTCATCTTTTCCAAATAACTAAATAAGGCTAGCTCTATTCAAAATTTATGGTGACTTTTCAACCATTTACCATAAATGCCTTAGGAATTTATTCATCTGACTCATTCCTACCAATATCCCATTTTACCCCTAATTTACCTAAATTTCCTACGGTCATTTTTAGTATCTACATTTCCTCTAGTAGACACACACACACACACACACACACACACACACACACACACACACACACACACACACACACACACACACACACACACACACACACACAGGTTAATTTCAATTAAAATTATAATATTTATTGAAATTAATTCATCATTTACCTTTGGTTACACTGGTTGTGGTCACTAGGCATCCTCTACATCGAAGCTATCATCTCCTCACCATGGTCACTCTCTAGACTCAACTAGGTATATCAAAGCAATATTTTATCAGAATAGTAAAAATAAAAAATATATTAAATTTCACCCTATTTATATTTACTAATCAAAGTTATTTACCTATCAATTATTTACTAACATTTTCCATTCTCACTCATAACTTTGTTTCTAATGGCTCTTTTTCCAAACCAAAAAATGTTCTAGAATCCTGACATTATAGAGAAAGTTTCCACATATTACATGTATATTTTGTAAGAAAAGCATTTTTTTCTTATTTTATAGGTTCACCTATGTTCTTTACATTGGACAACTTCACATTTTTCTCACTTTCTTCTTACTCTACAACACTAAAGTAACTAAAGGTATTTATATTTTAATTCTATCTTTTCATTTATGTTATTCACTTATTATTATAATTTACTTAGCTCAACATTTTGTGTTACTATGTTCTTTTCACAAAGCACCATACCATGTTTTAACCATGTGGCACATAATTGAAATTCAATTGGGGCATATATATACACAATATTTTAAAAATTTATCAATTATTGATGCTTTCTCTTTTGGATGAGCTTATAAAGACTTAATCTCTCTAAGTGCACACATTAAAGGGTGCACTAGGAAAGGGGTGATCATACCATTGGTGTTTTATAATATTTTTTCCCCCTATATCACCACTTACAACCAACACAAACCTATCTTATAAATTTACCTAAGACTTGACACCTCCCTTACACACTCCTCCAAGGAATTAACCACTTAAAATAGAACCCACCTTAGCCAAAGCCTATTTTTTTCATTTATCGAATAAATTCACATGGTCCCACCCTATTATTAAAAATGAGAAAGTTACAAGACTAGGTTAACCCACCTGATCTAAACTAGGACCTAACTAATTTATTTATTTAATAACTAGGTTGAATGGGTTGATTGTGATTGATATAAATTTGGAAGGGTCTAGGGTTAGATATGGATATATAAACATAACTTTTTTGACATTTTTAATTAGATAAAGATATATATAATCATTTATTTTTACATATGTTTATCCACCATTCTACTTGAGGAGCCATTGCTTAGGATTTCATACTTACTTTAGAGAGAAGAATCTTATCTTATGAGAAAATTATTTTGAATGCTTAAGATAATTATTATAGCCTAGAGATGAAATATCTTTGTTATCCTTATGAACCATAATAAACTCTTACAAATCACTAGTGGCCAAGGGAGAGATTAAGGCTCAATGGGTTCATATTTAAGGTAAGTATTCCTAACTCTTGATCCTCTTTATTAGTAAATATATTTTCATGTGTTAGCTTATGAATACTTTCTATCTCCATGCATTAGGATTACATCTATATTTTAATTGATTAGAGTTCTTATTTTCATGTTTACTTTTATGTTTATTATCCCAATTTTATTCCACATTATTTAGTGAACACTAGATTAGATTTAATTTACTTTATTATTTACTTTGATGAGAAAAATTAGGACCTAAGTAGACTTATTATGTGGTATTGTTTAACTAGACATTTTGAAACCCCCTATAGTGATATTTTATGGTAAGATACCCCTTAGTTAGGTCTATGTATCCATATTGGTCATGACCCCAATTATCTAAATGTACCAACAAGTAGAAGGGATAGTTTGATTTATCTTATTTGAGCTAAGAATGATTTGTATGTTAACTTTAATTTAAATTTTATACATACCTAACCCCATTATTTTCATAGTGAGATTAGAATGTCACCAATCAATTTTAGATTACACAAAGTCTTCCTACAACATATACACTCATTATCTAGCTCATTAGGGGCATGGTAAACATAGGTTTTATCCTTCTTTGTTTTTGAGCCCCTAGTTCATCTAAGTATGGATTTTTGCAAACTCAGTAGACACCTCAATGTGAGGCAATAACTTAGTATTATTATTATTATTATTATTATTATTATTATTATTATTATTATTATTATTATTATTATTATTATTATTATTATTATTATTTCATCCTTTTCACCACCTAGATGAGCCATTATAGACTAAGTGTCAGCTAGCAGGTGGTTATCTAGCACCTAATTTTTTGAGGCATCTTCTTAAGTAAGTTGCACATGGAAACCACAACATAAGGGGTGAAAGGTGATTAAGATAGTGAAATGATCAACCAAGGCTCTATCTCATCACCTAGCATACACCCTCCACCTTGGCACAAAGATTATCCTAAGTGATATAAAGTTGAGCTCAATCCAGTAGCTAGGAAATGTAGAATTGGCTCTAGATATCATGTTATGAACACCATTCATATGATTTTTAGCATGGATACATTTGAGGATCCATATTGTAGTGCTCAATATTTTATGGGATCTTCTAGGATGATAGTATTTTTAGATGAGCATGTGATTTACGTCTATTGATATGTACTTTGTTTATTTAAACCTTGTTTAATGAATAATGGAATTGTACATAAATATGTATTGATTTGGTTTGTGTGGTTATATTTATGTAATTTGAATGTGAATTGATTTCACAATGTTTTCAATAGTTATAATGGTTAGTTTTGATATATGAACACTAAGTTATAGTAAGATTTCAATTCAACCCATTAATGGTGTCCTTATGTAGATGATAACATCAACAAAACCTAAAAATTAGACTAAGTGTAAGAAATTTAATGTACCCAATATTTGATATCCTTGTTGGGTGCAATAGCCTAAGAATGAACACTTGATATAAACAATTTATTTGACCCATCAAAGTACCTAAATGATGTTTATCTTAGTAACACAAAGGTTTGCACCCTTGATATATTATAACCAACCGTGAACATCTTACACCAATGAGTCTACCAATGTTGTTATTACAATAACCAAGTCCTATGAAGAATGAGTTGAACCATGGCATAAATAGCACAACATGGGCCCTTGTTCTTTCTCTACTATGCTTTGGATGAGTACATAAGGTTTGCATCTTATGTGGATTGATGTTGGCATAGTTGAGTGATAAATTTTGAGCACTACAAGATCATTCTCTAATTATTCCTAGTTATAACAAGCCAATAATTGACTTAGAATAATTGGATAAGCACCTAATAGAGTAAATGAATTGAAACCCCAAATTATAATATAACATTTTGGTTGTGTTGTCAAGACCTATGTTAAATTTTGTTACTATAATGGTGTGATAAAATAATGTTTCAAATCTCCCTTGAGAACATTGAGCATTGGATACAATAGGTGGAAGACAACTTTGTGTTGAAGCATCCACCTTGTAAAGAATAAAATACAAGGAAGTGGGTCAACAATAACCTAAATGATGCTTTGTATGAGGTCTTATTTTGTAGATTACTTAAGTATGTGTATTGATGGTTGGATACTTATGTGACCCATAAAAGTCAAAGTTATGTATAATGCCTTGAGTAGATGAAAGAGAAATAGAGAGGCTTGATAACCTTAATTCCTCTTAAACTATATCTATAGACAAATGGTGGCAAAGAGCACTAAACAATTATGTGCTTGAGTTTTTAGTATCAACATACTCCTACCCTAACAAAGTAGAGTATCAATTTTTGCATGAGCCTAAAAGGACATTTGTGAAAGATTATACATATAGATTAAGAAATTGATGGTATATCATGGCTTTGAAACCATGTTAATGGAAGGCTAAATTAATTTTGAATATGAGTAGCATAGGAGGGGAGAAGGGGATGTGTAGGTAAATTTCAATGGAGGGGGATGACAAAATTGACACCCATGAGCTTAGGAGATAGAATTATAAGAAGAGGAGGTGTAGGCTAATGGAAGATCTATAACCTATAAGTGCAAAGAGAACCCATAGCAAGTAGGAAGGGCATAGGGAAGGATCTCTTGAATTGTATCAACATCAAGAGGAGAGAAACAATGAAGCCATAAATCAAGATCAATAGTTGAAAGGTGTAGAATGTTGTGGGTCCCTATAGAATTTGACCATTAGAGATGCATTAGATGTGCCTACCCCCATTAAACTTATAGCATAATCTTAAGCATTAGATCCCCCATAATAAGAAAGATGAGTGATAATTTACCCTATTATCAACATAGACTTTAACCATTTTCAAGACTTGGACTATAATTTTGTTATTGAACAAGTTATTCCTCATGAAGAGTTAAGTGAGGATACCTCTAAATCTTTGGGTGCTAGCTTGATAACATAGATTTTGAGAACAAGCATTCCAAATCAGCTATTTTCAACTTTGTAGCCTACAAAATATCCCATAAGAAGTATCCTAGTGCCATATGTGAATAATATAACTCCATCGTCTTTGGTGCTAATAATAATAATGGGACGAGTGCCTAAGCCATTAACTAGAGGCATTAGAAGGCCACCACTTAGATAAGTATTAGGGTGACAAACACCTTAAATTCTATCTACCCCCACCATAGATCTATTAAAAGATGGCCATGTACTTGCCATAGTATCATAGCATAGATAATTTCATAGATCATGTGATAAAATGTGAACTAAAATAGAGCACTCAGGGTATAACACAATCTGAGCACAAGGCAACCTAGTTCATAATAACTATGTTTGATCATGCCCGTACTTGGTATTAAAAAAATTATCCTAAGTAGGCTATAGTTAATTATGACACCTTGAAGGAAGCATTCTTAAAATGATTTGATATACCCAAGTTCTAACATCAAAGCATTACCACACCCCAGGAAATTAACCAAGGACTATTAAAAAACATGTGCCTATATGATGTTATATTCAAAACTATTATTTCCAAACTTCCTTATGGTATTCACCCCTCCCAACATGCATAATCATTTTTTGGGGATTTATAGTAAGATTCACAAGAGCACTTTCCATGAAGACATTCATAAACCCTCATGATACAATTGAAGCCACGTTAAGAGCTGAGTTAGTTAGAAGTGTTGACACTAAAATAAACCTATTCATTTAAGTGTAGATTGCATCCATGGCCATCGAAATCTAGAAACTTACTGCTAGTTCATTATAATATGCTCAAAGTGGGTTATGGTGAACTAATTATGAAATAGAAGGCCATAATATGAATAAATTCCCTTAAAGGAATGTGCACACATTGATTCAAAGTTATGAGTTTTGTCATGAGGTGCATGATGTTTGTAACTTCCCTTT
This sequence comes from Torreya grandis, assembly GCA_037957365.1. Taxonomy (NCBI): domain Eukaryota; kingdom Viridiplantae; phylum Streptophyta; class Pinopsida; order Cupressales; family Taxaceae; genus Torreya; species Torreya grandis. The sequence continues at coordinate 629,712 of JARHVA010003013.1, read as the reverse complement.
ATTGCAACATTTCATTCAAGTTAACACAACCATCTTTATCATTTGTGTGATGCTTACACTCATACCATAGCTGACTATTGAGTGATTGATGAGATGTGTAAAAACATGGAAAGAGGTGCACAATAGGAAACTATAGTGATTGGAGGAAAGGTAATCAAGAAAATTAAGGCTATGGATAACATACTTTAGGCTAAGGGATGCAAAGAGGTGTCAGATGGGGAGGTGGAGGATATGGTGGAGGAAGATTCCCACCATGATCATGTTATAATTTTGGTTTAGCTGAGCATTATCAACATGACTTCCCTACACATCCAACATGTGGGTATTATTGAGGAACACATAAGGTCAAGTAATACCCCAACTTGTACAAGAAATTGACTCAAGGTATGCCTACTGTATATAAGGGCATATGAATGATTAGGCATGAGCCAAAAATAGAGAAGTGGAATATAAAGGTGCAAGTAACCCACATGAAGCCAATCAAAGTGAAACTAAATTCATGTAGTGTATTCACCACTCATTTTTTAATTACACAAGTACTAGAGTTACACTTGGAATATGAGGAATAAAGCCACATTGATCTCATAATGTGGTCTACACCTAAAGTTAAACCATACCCAGACCATGTGCACTAGAAACATTTTTTATAATAAGCTATAAGTGTGATTTAAAACTTATAAGGAGATCTCTAACTAGTGCAAGACCTAGAAATGCAAGCTACCACCTCTCATAATAAACAAGATGTTAAATAGGATAAAGTATAGGATCTAACAAATATCTTTCACCTCCGAAATATAGAAGGGGTGCTACACCTATTGAATAACTTACTTTTAAAGCATGTATGGTAGAAGTGAATTAAATTTGATATGTAATACATGAAAAGGGAATGAGAATTTAGGCATACCTAGAATTTAGCGTATGATTAAGAACTCATAGTGAATGGCTTCATTGATGGATGGTATATATGTGAGGTCCTTGTGGAAATAATCACTAAGGTAAATATCTTGACAAAGAATTCATGGGAGAAGATGGGTAGTTTAGCCTTGAGGTCTTCCCCTCACATTATTTTCATGGTCAATAAATCTAGGGTTTAACCAATTAGGATTCTAAAAGCACCATTATAGATATCATGGGTGCATAGTTCTATGTTGAATTTGAGGTAATCAAGTTGGTTGAATAAGATAATTATCCATCACTCTTGGGAAGGCCATGGTGTTACATGAATAATTTTTATATAAACTTCAAGAAGTGATATATGACCTTTGAAAAATGGCAAGGAGAGGGTAGTGATCCCCTTCTCAAGTGACCAAAGACCCCCCTATGTAGAAAGTGTTGATTTGGAGGATGATATCAATCATATCTACAACATCATAATGCAAGGCTTCAAGACTCTCAACTTTAATGACCAAGTAGTTATTTATTAAGAATATGGATAGTTGGCCTTGAACACCACTAACATTTATTATGACCAATGGGTTGAAGAAGCTTATAAGATGACTAGTCAAAGGTGTGGCTTAGTGAGCATGAAGGTGTCAAAACCTATGAGGACTAGATGGGTCCATATTGATCACACTTTAAATAAATGGGTCTCTTTTAATAGAAATAAGGGGAAGAGAGCATTGCACTTGAGCAAATTTAAACTTACCACAATCCTTAGATACAAAGGGAGAAATAATGTAGAAGAATACATTAGAAACCACAAGTTGTGTGTCCCAAAAGAGGTAGATAGAATGATCACACTAGTGTATATTTTGAGAACCACTTCTACTCATTGGTGGGAAATATATAGGCCTAATTTGCTAATTTGTCAAGATGTAAAATCAACCATCTGCACTAGATTAAAAAAAATCAATGAGGACCTAGACATTTCTACATACTCTAGTGATTTAGATCCAATAACACATATACACTTATGTGAATAAACATGGATTGATTGTGGTAGAAGAACCCCAAGAACCTTAAAGATGTGGGCATGAGATTGGTATTTGGTTAATGAAACATACTATGAGATAGATAGTTGGAATGTCCTAAAGGAGAAGTTTATGCACACCTTCTCCTTTTCCTCACATAACCTAGAATTGATCGATATATTGTAAGTAATTTAAAGGGAAATGTTTGAGGATACTACCATCTTAGAGGAGAGCCTATAATATATGTTTGGGGAGAAATGATTAGCATTCCCATCTTTCTTTAAGGATTGGGCACTTAACAGTGACTCGAGTGATGAAGATATGAATATATAAAAAGTGTACAATTGGACTTTGTTGACAATAAAGAGGAAGATCATGTGCTAAGTGGATGATAATGCCCCTAATGATGAAGACCCTACTCATATACACATAAAAACAACTAAGGGGAGTAGGTAATTTAAGGACACACATTAGGAGAGGAATGATCCCTACTATGCACTGCCCAAAACCACCCAAGTAGAGATCAATTTAGATGGGGAAGCAATGGTGGTTACTCTAGGTGCCTATTTGTCTGATGCAGAGATGGTGTTAACTATGGATTTTTTGAAGGAGTTTTAAGATTTATTCATGTGAAATTATCAAAATAATAAGGGCACCCACTTGTCCCTTTTAAAAATGAGCATAAAGTTGGTGGATGGTGTTCATCCTATGAAGAAGTGCCCCTATAGAATGATCCCCAATTTTTATGCCAAGGTCAATGGATATTGATGATGGTATGCTAGTTATCGGGGTGATTTACCTAGTGAAAGATTAATAATGGGTGAGCCCCATAGTTATTAACATTAATAAGGATGGGTGTATTTACATTTACATTAATTACTAACTATTAATTGCTACTTACATCATTGACCCCTTCCTAACTCCATTTATTGATAAAGTTGTGGATGGTATCACAGGATACAAAATATAGACTTTCATTAATGGTTTCTTAAGATACAATCAAGTCCAAATTGAAGAGGATGACATGCCTAAAACAACCTCTATGATGGAATGGGGTTGTTTTACCTATAACATGATGTCCTTTGGAATCAAGAATGTGCCATATGTATTATCTAGAGTGGTCATCACTAAAAATAAGGATTTTATTCATAAGTTTCTCTAGGTGTACCTTGATGATTGGACTATGTATGGGATTATGAAAGACCTTTATGACAACTTTCACCTCATGTTTTAGAGGTGTTAATAGTTATAGATGTCATTAAACTCTAAGAAGTGCACCTTCATAACATAATTTGGAACCTTGCTCAATCACATCATCTATAAATATGGTCTACTAATCAATCCTATAAAGATTGTAATAATCATTCATCTCCTAACTCCTTCCACACAAAGAGATGTTTTTTCATTTTTTGGCCATTATGTCTATTATATAAAGTTTATAAGGAGATATGCAAATATTGTGGTGTCACTAGAGGAAATATTGAATAAGGATGGCCTGTTATATTAAGACACAACACAAGATGATGACTTTGAAACTCTAAAACTCAAGCTGACTAGCATGACTATTCTATAATTTACTAACTAGACAACCCCATTCCACATCCATATCAATGAATGTAGATTTGTAATTGACACTATTATGGTGCAACCCATTAAAGGAAAAATGGATCATACCATCTTTTTTGCAAGAAAAAACCTAATCCAAGTAGAGTAGAACTATACAACAACTAAGTGTGAAGTGATGGCCATAGTTTACACCCTATATAAATTTAGGAAATACTTGTTGATGACACCATTCATCTTATTCATAGACCATGAGGTGATTAATTACCTTGTAAATAATCCCATTCTCCATGGGTGCATATATATATGGATAGTTCTATTTAAAGAATTTCATGTTCTTAGTTGTCATCAAGCTTAAAATATAGAACTCAGTCCTAGACCTTTTATCCTGCATCAACTTTGGTGATGTAGAAGTGCCTATTGAAGATGACATGCTAGATGCAAAACTTTATCAAGCCCATCATGCCCTAAGGACTTGTAAGATATATCTAATTTCTTAATTTTTGTGTCTACACCCCAGATAATGGAAACTAAAGAAAATAAATAGCTCATAGTTCATGCCACCCCTTTTTAGCTCATTAGTGGGGAAATATACAAACTAGTCCAAGATGAAGTCCTATGATGATGTGTATTAGAATATGAAAGGGATTAAATTTTATGTGAGGCACATGAGGAAATAGTAGGAGGCCATTATGCTAGAGACACAATGACATGCAAGGTATCACAATTAGGCTTGTGGTGGCCAAGCTTGTTCCAAGATGTAAAGGATTAAACCAAGGCATGTGACATATGCCAGTACATAGGGAAGCCCAACCACCAAGATGAGATGCCTCTCATCCCCATTCTTTCCCAGACACCATTCAAAAAATGGGCCATTAATTTTATTTGGATGATCACTCCCATAGTAAGGCACATAGGTGAAAGTTATATTTTGGATACTACAAACTATTTCACTAAGTGGGCCAAGGTAGTGCCAACAAAAAATTTCACATCTTTCATAACCACAAGGTTCTTATGGGAGAACATCATAATTTTCTATTTGTTCCCACTCAGTTTGACTAATAATAGGGGCACACACTTCATTAATGAAACTGTGTAGATCTTGCTAACCAAATACATGGTAGTGCACCATAAGACAATGCCTTATCATCGATAATCTAATGGCACCATTGAATCATTCAATAAGATATTGGGGATGTTCCTCACAAAGATATGTGGTGTTGGTCACAAATATTGGGATGATCGAGCGTATATCGTATTATAGACATATCATACAACCTATAATCCCTTAAATAAGGCTACAACATTTCAACTAGTGTTTAACACTGAGGTTATTTTACTGATGGAATTTATAGTGCCATGATTATACATTACATGTATTAGTAATTTGGATGACCAATGATTATTAAGTGTGAGGCTTGAGGACTTAAAGCACTTAGATGAGGTAGGTGCCTAACCAAGGTGAAACCAGTATATAGAGAAGCCATGCCAGAAGTTATGGTATGACAAACATATTAAGTATAAGGTACTAACTAAAAGAGAATTGGTCTTTCTCTATGACTCTAAGTACCTAAATAACTTGGGAAAGATACAAATCTGGTGGATGGGCTCATATGTCATCCATAATATATTGAAAACTAGTGCATGCAAGATATGCACATTGTCAAGTGAAATGATCCTATTGGCCGAATTTAGCCCACATACATAGCTTTTGCCTGGATTAGTTAGCTAAGTAGATTTATTGATTAACCAAATGATAAAATGAATTTAACAAGTGAATATGTACCAAACCATCATCAAATTTCATAAAAGAGCAAATAGATCAATCTAGTTACACATTTGATATATGGACTTGAAAGGTTTACCAGAGTCTAAATGATCATGTTGAAATGATGAATTTCATTCCTAGATCATCCTCTATAAATTTCATATCTTAATGTGTTTTATATATCAATATATAAAGCTTTAAATTTAGACTTATAGAGTGAAACATGCACAGGGATGTCAAGTTAAAGTTATAGTAAATAACCATTTGAATTTAAATGTTCCAAGGATGAATGAATGGATGAAAAGTGTCCAAATCATAGAATCTAAGATTAAATATAATGTAAATTAGTGATATAATGAGTCAGTGGGTTCTAAATATCTAACGACATGCATTTTATCATGCATCTAAGATCAATGACAAGCTCACAATCTAAAGGTCAGTGTATCCTATGATTGAATGTAGAAGTGACAAGTGGCATAATCTTAGGAGCATAATCTAGATATAATAACACATGGATGAATCTCAAGTCAGTGGGTCTATGTAGATCAATGAATCACATTCACTTGTACAAAATAGATTTGATGGCAAGTGGTGGGTTAAAAGGTTAGTAGATCCTTAAAACAAATATGTGGGTGATAAGTGTCTTAAGCATGTTAAACTAGTAGAAGATCTATGGATTATATTTATTCATATAGAGAAAGGTCAATATTGTGAGAAATCCTAGATCAAGATCGATAGTTGATATCAAAATTCAAAAGCTAGGGACTTCATAAAGAACAATTATGACCTTGGTTGAAATAAAAGCAAGTTCTACAAGGATCATCCCATTACCATTGAAACTCTGTAAAACACCATTAAGTAGACATAGTTATGTATTTAAGGTTATTAATGGTAAATCTCTATCATTGTTAAAGCTTAGATTTAGGATAGGTTTGTTTAAACCTAGTATATTCAAGGAATGAAATTATGTAGTCTATGGATCTTCATCGATATAATCACTATATGAAAACCAATAATTTGGATTGGTTTTAAATATATATTAAGAATTATGTTCAATTTTAGGATAGGAGAAGATATGTGATTATGTAGAGGTGTCTCATCCTTTTACATAGTCATTTCCTTGATAAGTAGGTACTTGCAACCTCTAAAACTAGACATAGTGATGGATATGTCATAATTATAGATATGAAGATTTTATCTTCATAGGTAAGTCAAGTGGAAGATGGAATATAGTCATGAGATGGATATATAGTAGTTAGAGAAATTAGTTGGAGAATTTATAGATTTTTAGGGTCTTGAAGGGTTTTTGTGTAGTAGGGTCATAGCTCATTGTCCTAATCACATTCTTGTCCTCTAGTATGTTACACAAACAATGAAAGGATTTGGAGGCTATTGGGATAAATGAAATATATATTATCTATGATGTATTAACCCTTATTTTAACATAATATTATGTAAAATTCATTAAAAAGTTGTGGAAGCTCATTAATTATTCTTGGTTAACATGTTCCCTCTTCTTTCTTCTCCCTTTCTCTATATTACCTATTTTTTCTCATTTGTAAAAGGATGCTCATTTTTGGGAGTATCAAGGAACTCTATAATATATTGTAAGATATTATAGTCTTGATTAGGATAAACCCTATCAATATTTTGTAATAACTACCTATTAATGCAATAAAAAACTTTCTTTACCTATCTCTTACCTTGGTTCTATGTTGAGTGAGTTATGCATGATGGCATAGTGAAAGATAACCTTCCTCATTCATAATCCTTTTTTGTTTATTTCTAGGTGTCTTCAAGTTAGTTATAGATCTATATTAGTGTTCTTTCTATCATTGATTTAATCTCTTAGTGAGTCTCAAAACTCCTCATTGTTTGCATTCATTGATTCCTAAACCTAGTCTATGAAATACTTATGAAATTAGCCTATTTTTGAGGTTTTGTGATCTAGTATTGTCTTGTGTTGTTCTAGTGTGGGTTTAAGCTTATGCAAGTTTCCAATTTTTATTTGGTGTATCCCATTTTTAGCCTTCTGAGGATCCCTTTTACCCCTTTCTAACCCTTTTCTCTATAGTAACATTATTTTAGGTGATCTATCAAGAGGAAGCCGACCTTCTTTAGAGGTTCAACCCCATCATAGGTTATACACAACCCAGGGTTATCCCAATATTATGTCTTAGTTGAAAGGATCTTAAATAACTCTCTCCAAGGGTGCATATTAATGCCATAACAATTTCTATAATGTTTGGTGAGACTTAATATGTTGTTCACTAGTTAAGAGTTTTCATGTTTTCTTCATCCAATAATCCTTTAGAGGCAAGTTTTCAAACATCAATTGGGACTCTGAGCATCTATAAAATAGTTTAAGAAACCTAACTAAGTTCCTAATCCTCATAATACGGTATGTATTATCAACCATATTTTTATCAGTATGTGTCTTCTCTACCTCAACATCACACTTATTAAGCAAATAATGTTTATGTGTTCCCCCTAAGTGGCTTTCAAATAGCTTATCAGCCTTATCATAGCCTTTGTCCTCATATAACCCCTATATATGACTAAGTTTAGCCTCCTTTGCATTCAAATCAATCTTATAATTCCCTTTATTAAGACCAATTTTATCTTGTTACATCCTTTTTAGGAGTCAAGCAAGCATTAGTAGTCTATATTGAGTTGATAAGGGAGATTGGTAGGGGTTTGAATTTTTCTCTAGTCATCCCTATTCATGTTCTACAAAAGGTAGTGACTGATCTTTAGTTGGTCAATAATAGATGGCCATTTTTTGAGGGTGAAAAATGGTCATCTTGTAGGAATGAGGACATAATAATTATGAGAAGCATGATATAGAATGAAAATAGTGTAATGATATCTTATGAAGAGTAAAAAGCTCATTTGGATCAATTTTATGTGTCCTCTCACCTCTAAGATCCTCTAGCTCAAATTTAAGAGTTCTTGATCAGTCCCCTAGTCAACCTTGTCAAAGTCCATCCTTATCAAAAATTAGAGAGGTAATATTGGACCAATATAGAACAATCATGAAAATAAATCAAGGGGTTAAACTTGGACAAGAATTTCCCATTCATGCCATAGAGGGGATAGGAATATTCTTGCAATAGTTTTGAAATGTGTGGCAATGAATTGAAGAAGTTGAATATCCATAGGCTAAGAAGCAATAATTGAAAGTGTGGGTATTATCCATTGAAAAAGTGTTTGAATAGTGGGAGAAAGATTATGCCAAACCTAAGCCAATCAATTTTACCTCTCATACCCATACACCCATCCCCACTCAAGATCATGAAGCCATTCCATCATCGATCTTCTCCAACATGTTTGACCTTAGCTATGTCATGACCTCACTTATGAGGCCACCTTATCATATAACCAATAAAAAGGAATAAAAAGTGTCTATTCCATACTCATTTCCATCATCGAAATCAATTTAAAAAGGCATACAAAAGGAGGAGGTGTTAGTTGTGTAGGTCTAAGCACTAGTTCAAGAGCCACTAAAGAAGACATTTAAATTCCTTAGATAGAAGGATAACCTCTTAATTTTCAATAAAGGTGAACTTATTCACCCTCCCACCATCTCCCTCTTGGATAGAGATCCTATGTTACAAAATATAGAGGAGGAGATTGCAGTCATAAGTAAACCTAAACAGGATAATTCAAGTGTCTATGATGAGGAAATCATGATAGGTATCCTAATTCATATGAAATAGGATGTTTTAGCTTTCAAGTTGTAGGATATTGATGAGAAGCAAGAGGAAAACCTTCATGAACCCACTATGGAGATCAAGGGAAGCTCAAGAAACTTAGAATATTAATGGAAGCATTTATACTCAGATTTTTTGAGTGAAATGGAGTATCTTAATGTTACAAACTTGCCTAAAGAAGACAATCCTCAAGCTAAACATAGGTCAGACCTTAAATGAACTAATGAAGGTCCATTTTACATAGATCAATAAGAGGATAAAAATTAGATGCTTGAGGTTGGTACACTTCAATATGAGGTGTCACTTGAGGATAGCCTTGATATGTTAGAGCTAGAGTAAATTAGATTATACCTTGAGCAAGATAGGTGTGATGTTTCAAACTTTAGATGGTCAAATAAACCCTAATTTTCAATTAAATACCAATATGAAATATTTAGTGAGGTTGATGAAGGATACATCTCAAGTGCTCAAGTGATACAGTTTGAGAAGCATACTAGTGAAGATCCTAAAGAGTTATGTCAAAATTTCAATGCCATAACCAAATATTCAAAATAGATTAAGGAACATGTCCTTATTCTAGGAACATATGAGCATTATTATATAAGGATGATCAGTCTTAATTTTCAGAAGGAAAATGTGGAAGAACATGATTTTTGTAAACCATCAAGTGAACTAAGTGCAGTTTCTCCCAAGAGCCTAAATGACGTCTTCATGCAAGGCTTTCTTAAGGGTGATGAGAAGCATCAAGAAAGAGCTCTTTCAATCCAACATGAACTAATATTGGAATACTTGGACTAGTATTTATACATTGGAGACATGTATCTTCCATTTCATCAATTAGATATCACATCAAAACTATTATCCATCAAGATGCTTAGTTCACTAGTTCTGGTACTTCCAAAGCAAGGTGTTTTTCATCTTAGTTTGTTATAAATGAATGATACTAAAATTTTACCATTTGACCTAGGAAGGAGGTGATTGTAAATTATTGTATAATATCATATATATTATATTATATTTCATTCTTTTCTCTAAATGCCTATGTGCACATTTGTTTAGTAGGTTAGTTTCCCTTGCTTTGTTTAGGTTAATTTCCTTTATGTTATGTGTTCCCTTCAATAAGTACCTCAGACACAATTGTTATATTTTTGGTCCTTGTTATTTTGAGAGGATTTATCCAAAGGGGAAACCTTGTATTGTTTCATATTGGCTGAGAACAAAGAGATCAACTTGTGACTTCATGCCTAATGGATCAAACAAGGAAACTAGTCTAGGTTCTCAAATATAATAGGCATGATTCCCTGTGAGTTTCTAATGATGTTAGATAAATTTGTCCCACATACAAAGATTATTCATATATTATTTCTTTGAGCAGATTTATTGATTGAAAAAATGATCAAATGACTTGATTAAAGTGAAGAAGATGGACCAGATCACATGAAATATCATGTAAGAGTAAACATACCAGCCTGGTTGCACACTTGATACATGCACTTGAAAGGTTGACCAAATCCCAAATGATCATGTGTAAATGATGAATTTCATGTCCAAATAATCCTATACAAATTTAAAATCTTGATATCTTTTCTATCTTAAGATATAAAGCTTCAACATTAGACTTACAAAGTGAAATGTATGTGGGGATATCAAGTTAAAGTTTTGGCAAATAGCCATTTTAATTTAAATGTTCCAAAGATGAACACATGACTAAATGTGTCAAAATAATGGAATATAAGATAAAATATAATGGTGAGAAATAATTTAATGATTTAGTGGGTCCCAAAGATCCAATAAAATGCATTTGATTATGCATCTAAGATCAATAGTTAGCTTACATTTAAAAGGTCAACATATCCTAAGATTGAACACATAAGTGACAAGTGGCATAATCTCAAGATAAAAATTTAGATCCAATGGAATTTGGATGAAACTAAAGTCAGTAGGTCCAAATATATCAACAAAGTGCATTCACTTGTATAAATTAGATCTGAGGGTAAGCGGTGGTGTTTTTATCTAATTTTCACTTTTTGTTAAGTGTGAAAAGAAGAAACTATTTAATAAGGGTGTGTATAAGAATACTTGTTGAATGCATGCATGTTGAATCCATAATTTTTGAGAACTAATATTTAGATAGGGAATAATTACCTATACTAATAAATCACTACCACAAAACTTGTTGGTTAGACAAGTAGTTAGGTGGATTGCCTAGCGTGAGCTAGATCCTAGAAGCGAAAGATTTTTAGGAGGCTGTCAATCTACCTAATTTTAATACTTAAGTTTTTTAATTAAAATTAAATAAAATTAAATTTTAAACACAAAATAACTGAAATTAAAAACAAGTAAACAATAACAAATAACAAATAACTAAATTTAGACAAGAAAATTAAGTGCTTTTAAAACAACGACTAAATAAAGCAACTAATGCTGAAAATTAGTCAAGACAAGCCTATGATTTTGGTATAGAAATTTAACAAGGGATTAAAGAAATTTGGTATAGTTGATTGATAAATGGTTAAGTTAATAAAAAGGTAAATATTAAAATGGGATAAATGGGTGAATGGTTTATGAGGTAAGTAGTTAAGATTGAAAAAGGGGAAGAGGATAAGGAGGGTAAAAGTGGCGAAGGTGTGAATGGATAAAATATGGCAAGGGACAAATGGATTGAGATAATGAAATGACAAATAAATAAAATGGATAAGTGGGGATGATGAGATTAAAAATTAAAGGGGATGATAAAATAAAATTGAAGAAATAGAATTAAATGTTACCTTCCAAGCTTGAAGAAGAATGTTGTTGTTGATGATGTTGTTGAAGATGTCTTGAGGCAATTTTGGCAGAGCTTCATTGTTTTGGATTATTTTCCTCCAAGATGTGGATGAAATATGAAATGATGAACTCCTTAAAATACTTGAAATAATATGTTAATAACCAAATATGAACTTTCCACCTTTACCTTGGGTGAAGGAGAGGAGGGGTATTTATAGAATTTGTTATAAAAAACCATGCCAAAAGAGGGAATAGTATAAGTATGGTGCCATTTACCATGTGCTTCATGAATGAGTCAAAATATGAGGGTGATGTGATTCTATCCCTGATCATGGGTCTCCAATTTGTGTTGGTGTGTCTTCCACCTTGCACAGGAGTCCAATTTTGAATGGGAATCATGCACATGGGCCTAAACGAGGCTAAAAGATTTTTCACCACCCTTTCTTATCTTCATCCAAGAACTTAAAGAGATTACCCACAAAATGTGGTGACATTTTCCATGTGATTACACGAATGAGTCAAAATATAAGGGTGTTTGGATTCCCACCTTACTCATGGGTCTCCCATTTGGGTTGATGTGTCTCCCACCTTGCACATGAGTCCAATTTTGAATGGGAATCATGAACATGGAATTAAATGAGGCTAAAACACTTTTGACCACCCTTTCTTGTCTTCATAGAAGCACTTAAAGACATATTCCATAAAATGTGGCACCATTTTCCGTGTGGGTACATGAATGAGTCAAAAGAAGAGGGTGGTGGGATTCCCACATTGCTCATGGGTCTCCCATTTGGGTTTAAAAAAAAAAAGGTTGATATAGTACCCTTTATTTTTTACAAAGAACTAAAGAGGTGGGATTCCCATTTTTAATTCCACTTTAATGTGTGAAGATAAAATACATGTTTAATGATGACCTCTTAATGGGAAATTTTCCATATTTCAAGGGGGGTCCCTTGTGATTCTTAAATGAGGTCATTAAGCACCTTGGAAAAGGGTTTCAAGTGGGGTATGATGTCACACATCAATCCACCTCAATTCTAAGCCATGTCACCTACCAAATCACTTGATATATCACATTCCATGTCACTTACCATGTCACATGCCATGTCACTTTCCATGTCATCATGAATAGTGATAGTGAATAGTAATTTTAAATAGTAATTTTGAATAGTATTATGTGACTAGTATAATAGTGATTTGGTTAGGTTAAGAGGGGTTGGTTAAGGGTGAATAATGTTTAGGGGGTATTTAGGGGGTCCTAAGGCATTTAGTCATCAAAAACTATAAGTGTGCAATTTTTTAGTGTCTACATTTTGCCCCTTTTTATTATGTGGCTTTGAATTATCAAGTTTCAAAACAAAAATGAATCACTTGGTCAAAGGTCAAGGTTCCCTAAGTATGGGAGGAGGTCTTCAAACTTAGAGCCAATGAAGAAAGGCAAAATCAGGTGTAGGTTTTATAAGTAGTTGGTGGGGAGGCACTAGGTGGTGCCATAAGGTAGCTAGGCATGTAGAGTGCCAATGGGTACACAAAATGTGACTAAGCATAATGGTCAAGATTACACAAAGACTAAATCTACCAATGTTGATACAAATAGGGTTGGGTTCTAAATGGACATAAGATAGGGTAACCAATCTATAATGTTAGTTATAGTTGACTAGATTAAGCCTATCAAGTCATATAGATAAAGTTGGTGTTGTTCACAAGTATCCAAGGTAGGAAGTGCTCCCATAGAACAACATAAATGGTCTAGTTACACATGAGGTGGGGTGTAAAAAGTGTAACACAACAAGCATAGTCAGTGTAATCAAAAGGACCAAGGCAAGGTCATCACAAAACATGTGAAGAGGTTAGGTAAAAATAGGAAATGTCAAGGTAGACATGGGTATGTGGGTTGGTTGGTTAGAATGGGGTGGCCGAGTGGACTCCATATGCACTAGCCAAGTGGATGTTGCCTACATAGTTTCATAGACATAATGTCCAAAATGAACTTCCATCCTAATGCAATTTTTCTAAGGTGGTGAGTGATGGCTAACTTGGTTTCCCCAATTTGATATATATTATAGTTAGGTCTAGTTGAAGGATGTTGGAGAAAGGGAAGATCTAAAGGGTGGAAAAGATGGCTATCAAATAGTTTTTTAATTGGTTTGGTAGAAATGGTGGATGAGATTACATAGGATGAATTAGATGATTGCTTCAAATATGCAAAATGAATTTATAGACATGGATAAGTAGGTTCAAGCATGGAATTTCTTCCACCATTTATTTAAAAAGGAAGAAATATTCTTTACTAGGCTTTAGAAAATATGGCACTACTCAAATTGCCATGGTGAGCTGATGGGTTCTTTCATCACCATCAAAATAAGTTGACATTGTACACACTATACAATAATGTCATTAATAGGATATGGAAGGGTATTATTCAATGATTCAGGGAAGCAAAGTAGTAAAGTGGGTAAATGAGAATTGGTGAAGATTTGAACCCTTGACCCCAGAGCCAGTGGGGCCCAAAACTAAGTAAACATTGAGTTTTGAGGGAATTTAGAGAAAGACTTTGAGGGGTTTTTGAATATGGATCAAGGTGAATTATAATAATATTAATTAAATAAGGGAGAAATTCGAAATTAAAAGGAAAATAATGGTATAAATGGAAAACTAAGAGGGAAAATGGAGGAATAATGTACAAAGATAGAAAGATTGTGGAGTTGAAAAAGAAGGTGGGAGAAATAGGTCTAAAAGAGACCAAGGAGGAAAATAGTTTACTGGAAGAGGGGACTCCTATAATAGGTTACTAGGTGGAATGTGATTAAAGATTATGGATATTATAGTGTATAAGAAGATGTAGGCTACGTAGGGAGAATTAAGGGAAATTGTTGGTTGGGAGGTAGGTCACGTGATAGGGTATAGCTAGCAACCACATGTGGGTACCCCAAATATTTCATTTGAATGTGGGTTTAGTTTTTATTCTAACATCTCTAAATGTCAAAGTAAAAGGAGTTTGAAATAGGTGAGACCAAAGGGGGTGGGGAATGAATCTTCATCCTTATGGATTGGTAGTGTTCAAGATTACTTATTAGTTGTATGAGCCTATGGGTCTAGCTAATTACATTATAGAGCCATAGGATTGGTATATATCTTGTAGTAAACTAAAGTTAAATGGAAGACCTTTGAGGCCATAACATGCTATATGTTATGATCATATAAAATAAAAATGGGTAGAGGGTTTAAAAGGGAAAAATGTGATAGGTAGGGTGAAGGGAGTTGCTAAAGAGAGATAAAAAATAGGATCCAAGATCAACATGCAAAGGCATTAAAGGAAGAAAGGGATGCACCTGAAGTAACTAACTTGGCTAGATTTCATAAATTAAAGAAAGGGTGTAGAAGACATGAGGAAGTAAATAGGGAGACTAAGTACAAGTGGTACAACTTGTGACTACACTCTAAGGAGCTAGAGGTTGAATGTGAGAAATTAAGGGAGATCCAATAGGGGATGAGGTGAAGGTAGACCAAGATATGGATGAAGAGATAGGTAGGGAAAAAATGAGGTCATAGATAAAGATTAATGTGGAAAAGGATGGAAGGAGTCAAACATAGACATATAGGAGGAAAAAATGAAGGTCAAGAAGAACAAGTAATGTCATCAAGGGAGATGAAAAAATGAAATGAAATAGAGAAAAGAGAATAAATAAAAGGTAGAATATGGGGGGTGAGAGATGCACTAAATAATGATAGATTGAAGAATTGAAAAGGATGGGGAGAAAAGTCTAAAAATTATGAAGGGTAAGGGGAGGATGAGAAATATGTGAGGTCATGAAAAGTTTGAAAATAAGTCTAAAAAATACCAAGGAGAAAATATTTTGGTGATGAAAATGAAAAATAAGGAAATAAGTGGAATAAAAAGAAACACGAGGAAAAAAAAGTGAAATGAGGACACAAAAAGGATGATAGGAGAGTGACGAATTAGGAGGTATCTTGACTAAGTAAGCATGTATGATGATAAGTAAGGAGATGAATAATGAAGAAATGAAGGTGGTTTTGGAGATAAGAATGGGATGGAAAATGGAAAAGGGGTTAATAAAAACAAGGGAAAGTGAAGGGTGGGTGGATAAGAAGCTGAAGAGATAAGGTATGTGTCAATCAACTTGTTAGAAGAGATTGACATGTTGAAAGGGTGATTAGAAGAGATTTACAAGTCAAAAAGTGGTGAGATGGTGAATAAATAGGGGAACACAATGAAAGGGCATTAGATGAATATAAGGGATGAATATTAGGGATGGTAAGAAGGAAAATGAATAATTTAAGCAGGGATATAAAGCACAGACACTCACATAGATGCAAAAGATAAGTGAGTGCCGAGATGGAAAGAGGAAAAGGGGAATGCAAAGTGTAATAGGCTAGAACTGATAAGGAGAAAAGGGGAATTGTGGAAGGCTTCTCAAAGGATAAAGGCCCAGTTAAAAGCTAGTTGTGGATGAAAAAAATGTAAAAGGTGGGAAGAGTAGAAAATTGATAGATAGTGGTTGCACACGTAAGAAAAAAATGGGATGCTAGAAGAAATAGAACAAATATAAAGCATGCTAGATTGAAAAGATGGGAAAGAGGAAAATAAAAACTAAGAATTAGAATGAAGGTGGTTTAGAATCACTGGAAGAGTAGTAAGAAGGTGGTAGTAAAGAAGAGAAGGAGGTAAAAGTGTCCCTCAATGTGTAGGGGAATAGGATGATGTGGAATTGGTGAGGAAAAGAGAGCGATAAAGAGGGTACAAAAAATACCCATGGGTAAGGGGAGATGATGAGGATGGTGAACGAAGATAAATGGGATAAAGGGAAAGGTTGGTAATAAGTGGAGAGAGGGATAAAAATCATGAAAAGTGGGTTAGAGTGTGAGCTATGGAGAAAGTGCAAGTAAAGGTGATGGGGAGACTAGTGAAATAGAGTAGGTGGTGGATTTATGGAACGTAAGAGGGGCCAATGAAGAAGGTTTTCAATCCTTATGTTAAAAGAGATTGACAAGCTATAAAATTGGTTAAAAGAGATTGACAAGTTAAATGGAGGGAGGTGGTGAGGAGATAGGTAGAGAAGTGGAGGACGAGATTTTAGGTGAGAAGGGAAAACAAAATAAAGTATGTGGTTGAGCTGACCTTAGTAATTAAGCACTACCTACATAGTCTAAAAAGACCTTAGTCCTATATAGCTCTCCTAGTAATTGGGGAAAAATAAAGATGAAGTATTAGGTGATGTTAAAATACAAGGATGATAGGAAAAATACAAAGCTTCCCTGATATAGGATGCCCTAAGCATGAGGGATTTATTATCAATGGAAATTAATGAGAATAAAAAGGGGAGGGTAATTGGTTGTTAGTAGATAAAATACCTTTACAATTCAAGCAACACCTATAAAGTCCATGGACATCAGACCAATGTAGTTGAACAAGGGTTGCGTGAGTTGTGTTCAAATTAGCTTCCCCAATTTGATGGACCACATGGGTTGGTTTGGACTAATGGAGGAGGTTTTGTGAAACAATGGTTTTGGGTTTTGGTGAAGGTGATAGTGAAAGTACATGGTATATATTGGTGAGTAATTACCATAATGATCCCATATTTAGTAGGATGAGAGACATGGATTGGTAAGGTAGGATAAATAAGAAGGGAACACAATACTAAGCACCACAAATAACCTTTAATGGAGCTAATCCAAATAAGAGGCTCCTTTATGATGAGGTTACACCTTATAAAATTGTGTGAGGGTATAAGCATGGAGATAGTGTCTATTACTATGAGCTGAGTCTTAGGAAATGGGATTCTATCAAGATCTACATAGTCATTTTGGCCAAGGTTCATCACCGTTATGAGCTAATTTTTAATAAAAGAAGCGAAGTGACTATATGCAAATAATTTCTTTGATGGCTAACTAGATTCTACAAGTTATAAAATTAGGAGTGTGGTGAGTGATAAAAGATGGACATTGCCTAACCCAAGAGCTGCATGGGTAGGCTAGATGAAAGGTGGCTATGTCTGCATCCTATATCCCATTTCTTTGGAACCAATGACTTGGGGTTCCACTTAAAAGAGGCCTTGGTAGTAGGGAACTACATCGTCTAAGATATTGGTTATATATTTGGATCAAATGGGTGAGCTTCTACAATGGCAAACATTTGGGAATTACCACCACCAACAATAGTGGTAGTTTTGAAGGTGTCATCATTACAATGGCCCGTGGTTAGAATCTAATTTACATCAATCAAGCTAAAGGTGATAGTGACACAAATGACCACTAGACCCATAAGGATGATAAGATGACAAAGCAAGGAAAGACATTGGATGTGGATTAGATGACAAAGGCAATCAAAATATATCATGATGGTACATAATGGCTTTATTGAGATGGCCAATTAGATTCAGGATGATGTGTCCATATGAAAAGTTAAGTAAACATGACCATTTCAAGTGGGAAGACTATTCAAGGGAATAAATGACATCATATGACCTTCCCCATCAATGGAATAGAGAATCATGTTAGTGAGGAAGAATGGTCGAGTATTATATTTAAAGAATCATGATAAGTATGAGTGTCTATCATTAAGCTATTTGGTTTTTCAAGTTATAGAGAGTGTAGAGAACTACTCAAGGTTCAAGATGCAAAACAATGGGTATAATGGTGGAGATAATCAGCAACCCCCATGACCAAAAATAATCAATATGGTGAATGTGTGGTTCTACTAGATACTGCAACATGTAATAGTGATAATGGAATTACTATTAGATTAAAAACAAGAGGAAAGGTACCCATAACCCAAGCTTGATCTTGAACTCTTAACTTTGTAGCAATGAATAAGGCAATAATTTTGAAATTCAAGATTTAGGGATATAAAACATTACCATTGACATATTTATGGAAGGAACATTCATTATCTAATGGGATGTGTACTAAGGCAACAACTAGTGGTACCTATGCACATAGAGCAACTAGAGTAGAGGGATGTAATAGATACAATAGGTGAGTAAGGTGAAAGACCTAGATTGGAATATTATTCTTTCTATATTGGGATGAATGTGGAAAAGGAGAATAAACTACACCCTTTAGCAACTACTAAGACAAGGAATGTTATAGATGTTAGTTCAGGGAGCAATCAAGTAGAAGGATGGCTAAACATGAATCTAGAGTCACTAAACAATCAACATAGTTCTTAGGTAAGAAAATAATGTATGTAGGGGCCTTAGGTGAAGTGTGGATAGTTTTATAAATTTTTATGTGTCATGTGACTCCTCGCACCCTAAATAAAATATTATATAGTTTGTTGTAAACATGTACAAAATGTGTTGGATGTCATTGGTTGAATGTTGTCATGCTTAAGGTTGTGTGGATACTTATGAATGTTATGGTTATGGTTATGATTGTTATGGTTATGGTTGTTTTAATCTCCCTTAATGTAATTATTATTGTTGTTGCAACATTGGATGCTAAAAGTCATGATGCAAACATCAACCAAGAACATTAAGATAATAATAAGGCATGATGTCGTGGTTTTGACAAGGACTAAACATAGACCCAAATTGGGATTGGCTTAATGAATATAATCCCTTCAAATGCTATGCATGAGTTATCATGAGTTGATAAAAAAAATTCTCAAGCACAAGGTGTCAAGTAAGCTCTAAATCCCCTAATTTATATATAATCTAAAGGGTAGATGGGTGATAGGTGGTGTGAAGGGTAATGGGTGATATGCATGGTAACCTCGTGTGAATTAGTTTTCACCTTCTATAGGTGGCCTAATAATGGTAATAAACAAGTCCATGTCATATGATAGATGTATAATAATCAATGTGGGAAGTCTAAATGTGAAATCCAATTATGGATTCTAACTTATTATGCTACTTGAGAGTTGATTGTAGCTTTATATTTTTTGTGATAGTGGGTTTTTTTCATTATTACTATATATGGAACACTGATTGATGTGAGAAGCTTCTAATAAATTACTCTACTTTGGACAAAGTTAACTTAGCCATCCTTCAAGGGAGTGGTATAATCTTATTGGATTTGTTTAATGCTCTTTACAGTTGTCCTTCAAGGGATTAGTCTACCTTATATTTTGCAATTTTTATTTTGTTTCTAGGAAACTATCCTTTGAGGGAACAGTTTGCAATACTTAAGATATTAACCCAAATAGTATTTTGGTATCCGAATTGTTTCTAGATGTAATGTTTTTAGACATGTACAAGTCTAATTATGTTTAGAGGTTTACCTTTATGAAGGCAAAATTTTAACACAAGAAGGTTAATGATATGAAAAGGTGTGGTTTTTGAGAGACAAGGACCATGGGATTCCATCTTGTTAGAGATAAAAAGTATCCATGAGAACCATGCTATAGGTAGAGCTATGGTACCCACATTTAGGATTAGGCTATGACTATGATTGTTAATCACATATTTCTATTTTGTAATCAATTATCTTCAAAAGGAGAGAAGAAATATGGGTGAAGGTTAAAATCTCATAATCAAGGGATGAGCTTAAGTTAGACAAAAGGAGTGAGATTGATCCTTATTTAATATAAAAATAGACGCAAATGAGAAGCATTGAGAGCCTCAGGCTCTAGTTTGCCTTCAATAGAGGACAAATGATAAGATCATGATCTATACTTATGGGTAATTATGCAGGGTCCAAGATAATTGAAAGCAAACTTGCCTCATTTACTCTTCTCCATGTTGGTCACATGTTGGTTTTCTTTTCAGATGAGGTCTCTGATATTAATGTCTCATTGTTTGAGGCACTTGTTATAAGCACATTCAATATGTCTTGATAGTTATGAAGGTGGGTAAGGGCTATTAAATGATGTTCATCAAGTAACTCAAGATCAACTAAATGGTGTTGATGATAATCTTCTCCAGAAATAAGATCTTGCAAAGATATGTGAAGAGAGGTAATTTGGAATTCAAGAGGCAAGATTTCCTCTACTATGAAGACTAAAGAGAAGGGAGTAGCACTTTCATAGGTTTGAATGCTAGTATGATAGGTCCATAAGGTGATTGGGATGTGAAAGTTTTAATCTTGACCTATAGCATTGACAACTTTGGTTAGTATTTTGTTAAGTATTTTATTAGAGGTGTCTACTTATCCATTTTATTGTGGTTAGTAAGGTGAGGAAAAGCTTAAATTGATGCCAAATGCATCACATAAACTCTATACTTGCTTATTTTTGAAGGACTTACCATTATTGATGATGATTTGATGAGGAATGCTAAAGCAATAGATGATATGATAGTTGATATAGTTGATAATCTTCTCCACTTTGGTTGAGATAAGAGGAATAAATTTGACCCACTTGGTGAAGTATTTTGTGGCTATGATGATGGAGCTATGACACTATGAATAATGTAGGTTTATTTACCCAATGAGATCGAGCCCCCATTATGAGAAAGGCCGAAATTCCTTAGATACTTAAAGGACATTAGCTGGTGCATGATTCAAATTAGCATGTTGATAACATTTAACACACTTTTTTACATAATCATAATAGTATTGGTTGAGGGTGGGTTAATATTAACCAAGGCAAAAGATACATTTAGTGACTACTAGACCAATAAAGTGTCCCCCACATTTCCCATCATGTGTTTCCCTAATGGCATGGGAAGCTTCATGACTACATAGGAAACAAATAAAGAGACCATCAAAACCACATGTGTAAAGGATTCCCCTTAGTAAGGTGTAATGATATGTACTATAAACAATTTTTTTGTGGGTGTTCCTATAGAGGTTTGGATGAATGATGCCTAGGTTGAGGTAGTTAAAAGTTTGGTCACACCAAATGTTAGATGGGGATTCCTCCAAATTAAAAATGGTAGGGAGGTTAGATTGGTTATAAGAGAGCATGGTAAAATTATGAATGGTTAAAAATATTTTGGAATTGGAAGGTTGAGAAGGGATCTGGGAAGCAAGGTAGGCCATTATATCCATGAATTTATTGGTAGATCAAGTAATGAATTAGACTAGGTAATGTTCAAATGATTTTAAGATTTTATCAACTAAAGTTTTATATTTTTTCAAGACATCATTTTTAATTGATAGGATCCATTGACCTAGTTGAACATAAGTTGGGAATCACCAAAGACATGGATTGTATTAATTCCTAAGGTTAGAGTAGTTTAGAGACCTATCACTAGGGCTTCATACTCAACATATTATTGGTACATTCAAAGTCAACTCTAAAGGAGAGAGGAAGGGGTTTTCCATCAAGAGGAATAAGAATAACTCTGATACCTCCTCCTTTTTGGCACTTTGAGCCATCAAATAACATGGTCATTTGGTAAGTTATACCATATTCTTAAAAAAGATTCATGATAGACTCATTTAGAAAGGCAAGTGGATGTGGCTAGTTATTTGTTAAAGGAGATTTAACCAATTGGTCAACAATGACCTACCCTTTAATAGACTTATATTGAAGGAATTCAAGGTCAAATTTAGTTAGGAGCATGATCCACTTAGCTATACACTAATTTTGGTATGGTTTATAGTGCATGTACTTGAGTAGGTTGGTATTAGTTATGGCATGGGTTTTATGGTTAAGAAGGTAGTGGTAGATTTTTGTTGCCACAAAGGTCAATTATAAGTAGATTTTCTTGGTATTTGTATACTAAGTTTCATATTATACAAGCATATGGCTAATGTAGTACATGGCTTGCTCTTTATGTTATTCATCTTGGTGAGCCAACATTGCCCCTAGAGAATGGTTAGTGGTAAATATTTATAGTTAAAAAATGTGATCATACTTAGGAGGGGTGAGTATAGGTGGTGACAAAAGGTACTATTTGAGTGAATGAAATGCCTTTTAACAATCACTATTCCATTTAAAAGAGACATCTTTCTTTAGAATGTGATGGAAAGGTTGGCACTAGTCTGAAAGTTGGGAAAATGAAAAGGTGAATGGATTAAAGTTTTCCCTATAGGCTATGGAGCCACTTGAGGTTTTTTAGAGGAGGAATGTATAAAATTTATCTAACTTTATCAAGGTCTACTTTGATTCTATGAAGAGAGATAATAAAGCCAAGAAGCTTTCCTAAAAAGACCCTGAAAATGCATTTTTTAGGATTAAGGTGAACATGATAATAGATTAGGTGTTCAAATATGATCATAAGAATAATCATGTGATCATTTCAAAGTTTGGATTTCTTGAGAAGGTCATCCATATAGTCCTATACAATCTTATGGATGATATCATGGAAGATATAAGTCATGGCACATTGGTAGGTTTGGGAAACATTCTTTAACGCAAAAGTCATGACTCTATAGAAAAAATATCCCCAATGGGTAGAAAGGTGGTTTTGTGTTGATATTTAGGAGAAATCAAGATATGATTATAACCCAAAAACCCATCCACGAGAGATAACATCTCGTGGCTAGTTATAAGATCAAAAATCTAGTCAATCCTAGGAAGAGAAAATTCATCCTTAGGGTAAGCAAGGTTAAGGTCATGAAATTCCACAAAAATGCATAGACCCCTAGTGACTTTGGTGATAGGTATGATATTTGAGACCCATTGGGGGTAGTCAATGGGTTGAATTAAGTTTATAGATAGGAGACATTGAAGCTCTTTTTTGATGAAAAGGGCTATGTGAAGATGCATGCATTGAACTTTCTATTTAATAAGATTGGCATCATGATGAGTGACTATGTTATGGGTAAAAATGGTGGGGTCAATCTTGAGAATATCATATTAAGACTAAGCAAATGCTATTTTTCAGTCTTGGAGGAAAGAGGAAAAGTCCCTTAGCATTTAGTGATTGGCCCAATTTGAAAAAGTGGGGGTTATCTAGAGTGCCCAAGTTTATATCCATGGTGAATTCATTCAACATGGTCAAGGCCTCAAGAGGAAGGGATTTGTGGATAGAAGAATCCCCCACAATGAGCTAGGTAAGAATGGAATCATCATCTTGATGTTGGATGGTGTTTATGGTAGGAGAATCATTCTCTACCATTTTAGGGTGTATGAGTGGAAGTAATTTGGTTTGGCCACCCTTTTGGTAGGTGAGAGGGCCCACCAAAAATAATGGTATTGACTAGAAAAAAAGTTAGGGGGGATGATTTCAAAATCTTCAAGTGGAGAAAGTGCTTAGGTTGGTGAGGATGGGATATCTTACTTCATGGTGGTAATGGGTTTAGGTGAATTGGTGTGTTCTTCAGGTGGTTCATACCCAAGGCCAAATGACTCATGAGTTTGAATTTTTTTGATATGGAGTGAATCATGAGGCCCTTATTCATAAAGACCAAGGACAAATCCTTTCCAAGCACATCTATGAAGATACAACCGATCAAACTCTAGTTTGATAAGATAGGAAAAGTTAGAGGTAAATGGTTAGATGGATGAAGTAGTGGTAGGGGCTATAAGTGGCTGATCAAGTCCCCCATAAATGAAACTTTTTTAATGGTTAGGGAGCCCAAGGGGGATGATGGTTCCAATTTTAAGGTCATATGAAGGGTCGTGTATAAGATTCCCATATTTTTGGGGAGTAGAAAAGGCCTCTAAGGCTAAGAGTCTATATTCCTTGAGGAAAAGATGTTGGAATGTGGTTGCCATGGAGTTCTCTATAGGAATATGGGAAGAAGGGATAGATGAACTAGTAGAGTCTTCTTCAACACTTAGTGTGGAAGTGTTATGGGTTTTGGTTGATGGGGTTGTGATATTAGTATATGGTCATGAGTTGGATGAAGGAGGAAGAAGGACATCATTAGGCTGATATGTCATATTGAAAGATGTAAAAGGACTAGGGTTAGCCTAGATAGACACAACTTTCCCTTCATGCTTAAATTTGACACATTAATGTAAGGTGGAAGGTACATAACTCATGGCATGAATCTAAGGGCACCCAAGTAAAACATTTTATTGGAATTATCCTTCTACAACATAAAAAAATTTGAGAATGGTATAGGGCCCTACACAAATATGGAGGATAACTGTGCCCAAGGTAGTAGCCATAATATCAATGAAATATGAAGGACCACTATACTTTTAGACATGATGTTCATGGGTAAGTGTATTTGGTCATATGCATGGAAGGAGATAATATTGATGTTGGATGATCCATCAATCATCACTATTTTGATCTAGGTTTCATTAATGTATGCCATAATGAAGAGGGGGATTGAGATCTTTTGGATGAATAAAAGGTATTTTTGAATTTTTGAAGGTGAAAAGGTTAGAAGTTTGAAGTGAAACAATAAACATGACTAGAGGTTGAGGGTCATTAGGTTAGACCTTGATGGATTTCAAGGCTTCTATGAGTGCTTAGTGGTGATGGGGAGAGGTATAGACCAACTCATACAAGCTCATTCTTTCTAGAGTTTGGTGAAGCTTCTTGAGGATAGATTTTTTTATGGATATTGCATATGGGTTAGGGTATGGAGGGTTAGATGGGGAGGCACCTAAGATGACACATTGGGTTTGTTTGATTATGGAGATGGTTGGGTATTACTGACTTGGGATTTTGGGGAGGGATGAATCCAAGGAATGAACACCTTAACCTTCCCTTTATTCTTATATTGTGATCTTATGACTACATTGATTATATGGATAATAGGAGAGGTTGAGGTAGTGGAGTTTGTTGACTCACGTTTATTTATAGGCATAGGTGGAGGAGTGGGTAGGTGTTGAGTAGGTATGGTTTTTATTTGGGTCAGTAGTGGTGACATAGGAGGTTCATCTATTAACAAATCATCTTCATTATAAAGCTAATGGATAAGACTTTGGAGAGATTTATAGTTGTCTATGTCATGGCCAAGTGTCTTATGATATAGGTAAATCAAATTATTGTTGAACGATGATTGTTTAAGATGTGAAGGGTTAAATAGTTTTATGGGTGGTAAGGCTAAAGAAGAGGTTCACAACAACCTTTATAGAATGGTTGAATATGACTCAACTAAAGGTGGTAAAAATTTAGTTTTTTTTTTATGGGTGTTGAGGTAGAAGGTTGTTTGAATGTGGATTTGGTGATAGGTGTCTTAGGTAAGGTTGTATGTTTTGATGGTTTTGGTTTAGGCAAGATGGTTGAAAAACTAGAGGTAGAGGATGGCAAGATAGGTAACTTAAGAATCACCAGTGCAGTGAGGAGAGGTGTCTTAGAAAGTAATTTTGAAGGTGTGACCAA
Organism: Torreya grandis; assembly: GCA_037957365.1. Taxonomy (NCBI): domain Eukaryota; kingdom Viridiplantae; phylum Streptophyta; class Pinopsida; order Cupressales; family Taxaceae; genus Torreya; species Torreya grandis. The sequence goes on along the minus strand of JARHVA010003013.1, from coordinate 603,857 downwards.
CAAAAGTGGTGGGTTTTTGGTAAAATTAATGGGCTTCAAGCTCATGGTAGAGGGATGAAGACCCAAAATGGAGGGAAAGTTTGAGGAAGGTAAAATTTGGGGTTTTGGACCTTTTGATGGTTTTACCTCTTTGGTTGTTTTGGTTGCTAGTTTTGAAGGGGGTTTAGCTATTTAAGTCTTATTTTTAATGGTTAAGCCCTTAGGTAGAGGAGAAGGAATGGTTCCTTTACCTTTGTCTTGGTTTTCAATAGAAGGTTCCAAAATTAGAGGTTGGGTGGATGAAGTTATCTTATCTTGTGAGCTAGCTTCCAAAGAGGGAGTGGATGGTTCTATGGTAATGGAGGTAGGTGTGATATCCTCCAATAAAGGTGTGGGTATGGTGGCTTCCTTTGTTTATGTGTCTAAAGGAATAGAGGTAAATTTCTCCCCTTCCATTAGGAGGATGGGGAAAGAGGTGGTTGAGATAATATTTTATTGTATAATGAGTTCATTAGTAACCATATTAATAGTATTTGCCTTATGGGATGGTTAGGGTTTATTTTCATGATAAGGGGTAGAAGGAGCATGATTAGGAAAAGGCTTGTGGAATATGTCAAGGTCCCAATTCAGTGGTGCATTAGGATTGTCCAATGTAAGCTCCCCTTGTCAATGAGAGATTAGATAATGTATTTGAAGGTGTTGCACCTATTGATGTCATGTCCTATGACTTGGTGAAAGGCACAATGGTCATTATCATTATGCCAACCTAGTATGGGGTGAGAAGCATCAAACTATTAGGGTGGTTTAATTGGTAGAATTTGGATGATATTGGCTTTTAATAACTTTTTAAAAAGTAGAAGAATAGGGATCCATAAGTGGAGTTAATTGCTTATGATTATTCCAAGTTTGGTTCCTTTGGTTTCAATTTGAATAATTAGAGGAGTCAAAGGTTTGGTTTATTGGGTTCTATGGGTTGTTAGATGGTAGTGGTGCAACTTTGAGGACAATGGTGTTGATGGTTTATTTTTGTTAGTGTTGGAATTGGTTTGGTTGTTTAGTTTGGAAGAAAAGGGCTCATTCGGTTTATATGTTGAGTTCTTGATCTTAAAATATAACCTTCCTTCATCAATGGCTCTATTCTCTAGTTTTTGAGCCATGGTAAAAGCTTCATTAAAGGTCTGAAAGATTTGGACATGCAATGTGGATGAAATATGTTTTGCACATGCCCAGGCGAAGAGCTCTATAAGCTCAAGTTGAGGCAATAAAAAGGAAAGTTGGTTAATTAGGCTCCTTAAATGAGACATCAAATTAATAATAGATTCATATTTTAATTATCGACTGAGTAGAGGTCAGTAATAGAAATTTTCTTGGATATATTGATCAAAAAGTGATCCAATAAGTTTCAGGCTAATTGGGTGAAAGAGAGGATGGAATGTTTGGGTATGGCACTATACTGATCCAATGTTATTCCAAATAATGACATAGGAAATGTACAAAGGAAAAGAGAATCATCATGGACAATTAAGTAGCATGAATTCCTAAATGCTCTTAAATATTATTGAGGGTCTTCTTTACTATTAAACTTGGTAAGTTTTGTAAGCTCCCACTGGGCCAGATAAGGTTTGATGGGGACTAAAGGGTGAATAATCTCATTACAATTTTGATCATAGCATAAGAGATTATGGGCTCCAAATATGGATGAATCAAGGGTAGTCATCTTGTCCATGATCAAATTCATGAAGTCTACTTGAGGTTGTTGGGATGTGTAATTATATGGTATGTTTCTTTGAGGTTGGGCAATGTGTGAACAACTAGTAGATGGTTGAGATGACTCCATGTATTGGTATGTGGTATTTGGAGGTTAGGTGGAAGATATATATGGGTGTGTGGATTCTAATGGTTAGGGAGAGATGGGTGGTTGGATGGTAGAGATAAGTCCTTATGGGTTATAAAGATAGCTAAAGGTTGCATGTTGGGTCAGAGTGGTGGTTGGGTTAGTGGCTGATGAAAGGGTGGTGACTCTTATGATGATTGGTGGTAACATGGAGGGTGTGGACACTACAATTTTTTTAATTGGAGTAGTTTTTTATGGAGTGGAGGTAACTAGAGGAAGATGGGTAGCACTAGAGCTAGGCATCATATTATGGGGGAATGATTAGTAAGAGGTATAAGGGTAGTGGTAGTTTGGGTTGGTGGGTTAGTTTCGAGGGTATTGTTGGTTGATGATAACATTTGGAAAATTAGATTTTGAGTATTTTTTGTGGTAGTGGAGGTATTCCCCACGAGGTGGAGAAGCATATCATAAGGAGGATCTATTAGTGGAGTTAAAACTAAGATTTGGTAAGATGTGGTTCTTAGGTAGTGTTGTAAGGTTACATGATTAGTGTCTATGAAAGTGACAAAATATATATCTCTTGGGACTACTAGAATAGGACTTATTAGAGAGTGAGGGGAGTCTATGGGTCTAGAAATGTGTTTTATGGATGAAGAGGTGGAAGTTGGTGATGGTTGATTTGGTGGTGGGTTTTTTTCCTTGAGGTATTTTTATTGTTCGTGAGTGAGAACCATATTGTAAGATAAGGAAAAGATGATATGTTCTCACACCTCAAACAAATAAAAATAAAGAAAAGACTCAAGGAAAATAATGAATTCAGTAAGAGTGCATTAAATCCTAGGATTATTTTATAATCTCTCTTTTGTCTTATGCCTTATAAAAGTGTGAAGAGGAAATTGGCTTGAATAGGTCCTAAACAAGGTAGTCTATGTTTGGTTTTGTGTTATGTTTAGGCACTCAATAAAAGTCTATATTAGTTTGAGTATGTGGCTTGGTACCTAGGGATTTATCCCCTCATGTCACAATCCTATAGGCAATGTAGGAGCTTATCCAATATTTACTAATTTCTAGAGTTTATACTCAGCCAGAGAATAGAGTTGGTTATCCCCTCGGTGATTAAATCCAAGTAAGATAATCAAAAAAGGGGAAGGTGATCTAGTAGGTGATGAAATAATAGTTGAGCCTTATCTCAAGTGTATTTTGATGTTTTATTGTGCAAGTGGTTTAGTTTGTGTAACATTTTTAAACTATGATTAATTCGTAATGCTTTTAATTAAACTAGGTGAGCTAAAATCAAGCAAGAAGTCAATAGATGCACTCAATTTTAACATTTTTTTTAATTTATGTGAATGAAGACAAGAAAAACTAAAATTCACCCAAATTAAATATGAAAATGCAATCCTAATCCTATGATGAATGTTATTTTATTTCTTTTTAGAAATGTAATAAAATTTAATTTTCTAAAAAATGGAACTAAAACTTTTTTTTTGTAAAGAAAGAAGCTTAATTTTATAATAATTCAACTAAATGAATTTCACTAATGCAATTATAAATTTCCTAAAACATCTAATAAGCCAATAAAACTGAAGGGTCCCACTAGATGTACCAAAATGTTTCTATTTAATTTTTGCTTTTTCTTAAGTGGGAAAAGAAGAAACTAGTTAAGAACAGTGTGTAGAAGAATAAATGTTGAATGCGTGCATGTTCAATACAAAATTTGTGATAACTTATCTTTGGATAGGTAATAATGACCTGAAATAAAAAATTACTACAAAAAAACTTGTTGGTTAGACATGTAGTTGGGTGGATAGCCTAGCATGAGCTAGATCTTAGAAGTGAAAGCTTTCTAGGAGGCTATTAATCCACTTGATTTTAACACTTAATTTTGTGAATAAAAAGTAAATATACTTGAATTCAAAATATAAAATAACTGAAATTAAAAACAAGTAGATAAAAAAATAACTAAATTAATATAATAAAGTTAAGTATGTTTAAAATAATGACTAAATAGATCAACTAATGCTAAAAATTAGTCAAGACAAGGCTATGATTTTTTTTTGGAAATTTAACAAGGGATTTAAAAAAGGTAGTTTGGTTGGTTTATAAATGGTTAAGGTAATAAAAAGTTAAATATATAAATGGGATAAATAGGTGAATGGTTGATTAGGTAAGAAGGTAAGTAGTTAAGATGTCAAAAGGGGAAGAGGATAAGGAGGGTAAAATTGGCAAAGGTGTGAATAGATAAAAGATGGCAAGGGAACAAATGGATTGAGATAATGAAATGAGAAAAAAAGAAAATAGATAATTGGGGATGAATAGATTAAAAAAAAAAAGGGATGATAAAATAAAATTGATGAAACAAAATCAAATGTTAGCTTCCAAGCTGGAAGAAGAATGTTGTTGTTGATGATGTTGTTGTTGAATATGTCTTAAGGCAATTTTGGTAGAGCTTTGTTACTTTGAATTATTTTCCTCCAAGATGTGGATGACCTCTAAAATTATGACCTCCTTTAAAGACCAAAAATAATATTTTAATATCCAAAGACTAACTTTCCACCTTTAACTTGGGTGAAGGAGAGGGGGGTATTTATAGCATTTGTTGTTAAGAACCATGCCAAAAAAGGGAATAGTAGAAGTATGGTACCATTTCCCATGTGGTGCATGAATGATTAAAAAGATGAGGGTGGTGGGATTCCCACCTTCTTCATGGTTCTCCCATTTGGGTTGGTTTGTCTCTCACCTTGCAAATGAGTCCAATTTTTAATGGGAATCATGCACATGGGCCAAAGTGAGGCTAAAAGACTTTTCACCACCCTTTCTTGTCTTCATCCAAGCACTTAAAGAGATGTCCCACAAAATGTGGAACAATTTTACATGTGGGTGCATGAATGATTCAAAATATGAGGTTGGTATGATTCCAATTTTTCTCATGGGTCTCCCATTTAGGTTGGTGTATCTCTCACCTTGCACATGAGTCTAATTTTGAATGGGAATCGTGCATATGGGCCTAAATTAGGCTAAAAAACTTTTCACCACCATTTCTTGTCTTCATACAAGCACTTAAAGAGATGATGCATAAAATTTGGTACCATTTTCCATGTGGGTTTATGAATGAGTTAAAATATGAGGGTGGTGGGATTCCCACCTTTCTCATGGGTCTCCCATTTGGGTTAAAAAGTCAAAAATGGGTGGAGATATTGCCCTTTATTTTTTTCAAAGCACTAAATATGTGGGCATACCATTTTTAATTCCAATTTCATGAGTGAAGACAAAATACATGTTTAGTGATCACCTATTAAACTTAAATTAACCATATTTCAAGGGGGGGCCTTTGTGATGCTTAAATGGGGTCATTAAGCACCATGGGAAAGGGTCTCAGGTGGGGTATGATTTCCCACATCAAGCCACCTAGATTCTAAGCCATATCATTAGAAAAATCACTTTCTATATCACCTTCCATGTCACATACCATGTCACTTACCATGTCATCATGAATAGTGATAGTGGACCCCATGGTGAATAGTGATAGTGAATAGTATTTATGTATAGTACTTTCAAATAGTAATTCTAAATAGTACTATGTGACTAGGAGAATCATGATTTGGTTAGGTTAAGAGGGGTTGGTTAAGTTTTAATAAGTTTTATGGGGTATTTAGGGGATATTAAGGCATTTAGTCAATAAAAACTATAAGTGTGCAATTTTCTAGTGTCTATAGGTGGGTCAAAAGCTCAACAGATCCTAAAAGCAAATACATGAGTGACAAGTGTTTTAAGTATATTAAATTGGAAGAAGATATATGGCTCACATTTATTCATAAATATAATAAAAATGGTATGATAAAGGTTAATAATTCTATAGATCCAAGATCAAGATCAATGGTCGATATCAAAAATCAAAATCTATGGACTTCATAAAAAATAATTATGACCTAGGTCATAATAAAATCATGTCTTGAAAGGATCATTCCATTGCAATTAGAGCTTGGTCAAACATCATTAAGAAGAAATAGTTATGAATTCAAGGTTGTTAATTGTGAATTTCTATTGTTTTTAAATCTCAAATGTAGGATAGGCTTGTTTAAACCTAGTACAGTTAAGGAATGAAGCTATGCAATCTATGTATATTCATCGATATAATGACTATATAAAGACTAATATTTTGGATTGGTTTTCAATATATAGTAAGACCTATGTTAGTTTTTGGGATATGGGTTGATATGTGATTATGAAAAGGTGTCTCATCCTTTGACATAGTCATTTCCTTGATAAGTAGGTACGTACATCTACTAAAAGCAAAAATGGTATTGGCTTTGTAAAAATTATAGATATAAAGATTTTGTCTTCACAAGTAGGTCAAGTGGAAGATGGTGTAGAGTATTAAGATGGATATATAGTTTTTAGAGAAATTAGTTTGAGCATTTATATATTTTTAGGGTCTCTAAGTGTTTCTTCATAGTAGGGTCATGACTCATCATCCTAAGCACATTCCTGTCCTCTAGTGTGTTGCTCAAAAATTGAAAGGATTCAAAGGCTATTAGGACAAATGAAATTTATCTTGTTTATGATGTATTAACCTTGATTTGATCAAAATATTGTGTATCATTCATTAAAAATTAATGGAATCTAATTTATTGTTCTTGGTTAACATGCTCCCTCTTCTCTCTCATCCCTTTCTTTATATTACACATTTTTATCATTTGTAAAAGGATGATAATTTTTTGGAGTATCAAGGGACTCTCTAAGATTTTAAAATACATTATCCTCTTGATTAGGCTAAAACCTATCAAGAATTTTTAATAACTACCTCCTAATGTAATAAAATATTTTCTTTACCTATCTCTTACATTGGATCTATGTTGAGTGAGTTGTATGGAACAGTGAATGAGAATCTTCCTCATCCATTGTCCTCCTTTCTTGCTCATTTATATGTATCTTTAAGTTAGTTGAATTTTTGGATTAGTGTTATTTTTTCCATTAATTTAAGATCTCAATGAGTCTTAGAGCTCCTCTTTGTTTTCATTCATTGCTTCTTAAACCTAGTATATTAAATACTTATGCAATTAGCTTGATTTTGAGGTTGTGTGAGCTAGTATTATCTTGTGTTGATATAGTGTGGGTTAAATCCTATGGGATTTTCCAATTTTTATTTGGCATATCCCATTTTTATCCTTATTAGGATCCCTTTTCCCCATTTCAAATCCTTTTCCCTAAAGTAGCATTATTTTAGGCGATCCATCAAGAGGAAGCCAACCTTCTTCAAAGGTTTAACCCCATCATAAGTTACCTACAACTTGGGGTTGTCCCAATATTATGGATTAGTCAAATGGAAACTAAATAACTATTTATAAGGGTATAGATTAATGCCATAAAATCTCCTTGGGTATTTCAATCGTAACTAATTAAAGATTTATAGGCAATACGATGGTATTTGTGCCATTATACATCAACTTCCTAGTCATAAGTTTATTGTGTTGTGTTGACCTGAATGACATTTGGCACAAACCAAAAATTTCATTATTTTTTATGTTATTATTATTTTAGAGTGAATAAACAATAATTTCAAGCCCACAAGAGAAATATTCTATCACTTCCATTCATAAATCTAGTTGGGTGAGTTAAGCATGAATGATTTATAAGTGCATGAGACCAGACACCTAAGTATTTGGGTGCATCAAACTCCCTAAACTTTGGAAATATGAGTACCAAGTGATGAAGAGAGACACATAAGATGATAAGTACACATATGATGAGAGAGATGTGAAGAAGATGCTAATTGTTTAAGACACCTAAAGTGTGAAGAGTTGGAGGACCAAAACAAGGTATTTGTATCGGGTAGGATAGGCCAAAGCAAGAGATGAAAGTGTAGACAAATGAACCAAGATAAGAGAGTGTGCTTGAAATGAAAATACCATAGGAATATAAGATGGAACCATGTATTTCAAATCATTCATATTTGAGGCACCACACCTAGGTTACAATAAGGAAGGCCAAGATCATGCCAAGTGAAAAATGTGTAGGAGAAGATCGCCAATACAAGATGAAATCCACCCAGAGTGAGGTAGGAAATGACCATTTGAACTACATGTCACTTCACCAAAGATACCATTTGGATAATTTAATGAGGTGATGGTAGAGGCATAAAATATCCAGATTGAATGCATAGGTGATAGTGGATTTTGTGGCTTTCTACAAATTTGAAAAAATCTAGGCACTGCCTTGCCATTAATCACCTAAAATTAAGAAGATAGATAAATTAGGGGTATAAAGTAGTGAAAGGCTAATTAGTTTAGGTTAAAAACCTCAAGTTAATGTGAAATATGAACACAAAGCATAGAACTAGAGTTGAAGCAAGAAAATGCTACCATAGTGAAGCCTTGAACACCCACAAATGTAAAAATTTAATGATTAAATAGAATAAGGAATTGTGTTCCCTTTGAAATTAACATAGAGAAGTGTGGGGTATGAATTGTGTAAAAACTAGATAGTAGAAAAATAGAGTGATGTCAAGGCTACCAATAATGGAAAATGAAGCTTAGGAGCCAAAGTCATAGTCTCATACCTTATGACTATGAGGTACACCAACAAACATTACAAGCTTTGGTAAGATAAATAAACCACACTTCAACACTAGTTAGTTTAGAATAGGGAAGAAACGAATGTGTTATGATCCATACCAAGCATAAAAGGATTCTTAGAGGGAATATATAGTTGAATATATGATCATTTAAAATAAGAAAGTAGAATCGATGGAAGGGATTAACATCATAGTAGTTGATCCCAATGTACTTTCAAAGATGTCCTACTGAGAAATGTAGTTTCCCATGGAGGTCTTGGTAAGAGAAAACTAAATGTCTTTTGTGTGTAACTACCAACTCATAGAATACAACAATCACACCTCAAGTAATGCATAATATCTAGTGCAAGACTAGGTGGTTGATATAGAGGCCAAGATAAAATTAGGTGTAACATTGTTTAATGTCTCCATTTAGCATAGACTAGTGACCACTAGTGCAACTTAGCTCTATGAGTTACTATGTTTTGGGAAGTTTGAGGAAATTACGTAGTTCTTCCTCTCACACATCTATGAAGATAACTTATACTTTATAAGGAGGTGTATGTACTTGTCAACAAATCTTATGGACAAAATCACTAGGCTCTTAGACTCCAATGTAGACATCAATTATATGATGGTAGATTATGATATAGTGGCAAGGGTTATGAAAATCCTTGGGTACTACAAGGGAGGGTTCATTTTTCCCATAAAATATATCAAGGAACCTAGAATGAGGGTGATGGTACCTCATAAGTTCAAAAATTTTCCCTAGTGAATGATGGATAAAAATTGCCAAGGCCTACCTAGGCATAGCCCACCACATGGCATATGGGGTGAAGTTTAATATAGAAAATTTCATTGCAAAAGAAATGGTGAAAAATGCACTTGAGTGTCACATGGTGAAAGAGACCTTTTGGTGGGCATCAATGTTTATTTTAATTATGATGGAGGAGATTGGCATGCCTGATGGTGGTGAGTATAACCTTTGGGTCATCCCAATACATAAGGAATCCCTAGTGTAAAAGTAACATAACTTCACTTGACCCTTGCATTCTCCTATAAGTACAAGACTTGAGTGATGAGGTGGTGCATGTAGTACATAGAGGTGTTCAAGATGAAATGGTACATTCTCAAGGAGCTCCCTTAGAACATGTTTAAAATGATGACCTTTCTCATTATGAAACACTTCTATGTAGTACACTTGGTACTCATAGATGGAAATCAATTAGGCTAGCTAAAGGCCCCTTACACATTTTCTACCAGGTTCTTAAGGGATGTGTTAAGGAGAATTCCAAATGTAAAGTAGTTAGACATCTTAATGAAGACTATGGATTTAGAAAGAAGCATATTTTGGTACTAATATGTGCACCTAGGAGGGAAGGCTACCAAATGCAAGGAGGATGATTTATATCACACTGACAACCATCCCCTTCAAAAGAAAGTCATACTTGGACACATCCACATGTTGTATTATGAGATGAAACTAATAAAGAAGGGTGTGCATACCTAGAAGGATGATGACCTCCCCCTCTATATTGGTAATGAAAGGAAGATGGAACTTGTAATAAAGAAGAAATATCCCTAGAAAAAGTGGGGAGAAACACTTGAATAAATTCGAAAGTGCCTATGCTTGAAGATTACCTCCGATGATGAAGCTACCCCATCAGCCCCAAAGAAAAAGTGCATGACCTTAACATAAGGGACTACTTATCCCATCAAGACTGTGAATAATAATAATTCCAAGGGGCCCTTTTCAATTTCCACAATAACCTTGGTGGAGATGGAGGCATAAGATGCACATGAGGATATGGAAACACAAGAGGTATGTGAAGAGATGGAGGATGAAGAAGAAGTAAGAACAAAGGTTTATATTGTAGAAGAAAAATCAAAAGAAGATCCCAACACCAAACAAGTTTAGGAGGCCCTCCAAGGTGGAACTACCACCATGCTTGGAGAAGAAAAAAATTGATCAAGTGCCTCATTCAAAGAACCTACCACATAGCCTTAACAATCTGAGGAGGAAGAGAGATAAGCATGGAGGAAACTAGGGATGAGTGAAGTAGAAATATTAAAGGCACTGGTGCTAGAATAAAAAAGGGATGACATGAGGAACAAAGACATTTTTCAAGAGGATATTGAGAAAGTAGAGGCTAAGGAAAAGAAGGCCAAAGAAGAAAGGGCCTTAGCACAGGCTAAAAATAAGAAGGCCAAGAAAAAGAAGAAGGCCTAGGAGGAAAGGGACAAGAAAGAGAAAGAAGAGAAAGAGGTTACCGTAATCATGAAACTAACAAAATAAATAGAAACAAAGGCACCTAACACCCCCACTAGCATAATAGACCAAGCTAATCTATATGCATGCCTAAGTATTAAAGGGGCACCTGAAGACAAGGAAAATAATGATGGTGCCTTAAAATAAAAAATAAATAATGTTGAATAAATCCAATAGAAATATGAGGGTGATGTTGGCACTGATGAAGAAGAAGGGGACAAATGGGACAAGTCCAAAGAAGAACCCCTCTAAGATCAAGAAGAAGAAACCTCAAAGGAAATCACTGAAGAAAGTGATAGTGGTGAAGAAGAGGAAGAAGAGTATATGGAGTTGGCCATCATTAAAGAAGAAAGTGCCAATCCAATCCTAATAGAAAAGGTGTAGAAGGGGTGGATAGACAAATATTACTATGTGTTTGAATACATGCCCCGTGAAGCTACCATAACTAAGATGCATCAATAATTATTATTTACTATTGATAGTTATATGGATGAGCCTCATTTTGAGGTGTCATAAAAGGTCATCATAGGTGCAGAAAAACTAGAATAAGGGCATGATTCCTTTCTCATAAACCCTTGTGTAATGAACCTAGTTAGGTTGGCATATGTACTCTTCTAGATGGCATCTAATGTAGCAAGGAAGAACATCATCAATAATTTTATTTCTTTAAAATTAAATAATATCATGATGGATATAGAATAGGAAGCAAAGGACATGAAGTTTAAGCTGTAAAAACTATTTGAGTCCATCAAAGTAGCCAAGCCATCTCTCTTGGATGGCATTGACACTTTGAACCTCTCAATGTTTGACAAGGTATGCATGCTAGTGGAGTAGATGATCCTAGGGTTAAAGGTAGAGTCAGTACAAAAATAAGAGGAGGAAATGTAAACCATGCTAAAATAACAAATAAATATAAATATTGAAGAGGAGAAATACCTTTTTACATAACTTCAAGAGGGTGAAAATGTAGTCAACACCATCTTTTATAACTTATCCAACCAAGCATCAGTCATAGATGCACGATTCAAGAAATATAAGGGGAGAAAGAGAAGTTGATGGAATAGGTATACATTATAATTAATTTATATCATATCCAAATAATGGGGAGGGTCAATGCCTTAAACACCTAGATCAAAGACCAGGAACAAATCCTAGAAGCACTCTTCTATGCCTTATAGACCAAGGCTTATAAACAAGGATAAATCTTGGATAGAGGAGCGGAAAATGCTAAGGAAAATGTTGAGGCCTTATGGAAGGAATTATAAAAGATATATTTTATCATACTCAATGATACCTCCATGAAGATAGATATCACCATTGAGGAACTCAAGCTCTCCATAAAGGTCTTTGAGTACTTTAGTTCTGAGCTAAAGGAGAGTGCACCCAAAATCTATGATATAGGAGAATTAAAATACTAGTCTATGGCTGGAATAGTAATTTTATATGGGGTAATGTTAGACCCCTAGTTCATCTAACTATAAATCCATACCAGATTAATAGACACCTCAGCGTAATGAAATCACTTGGTATGATTGTTGTTTTGGCATCTTTTACACTAGTTGGAGGAACCATTGTAGACTTACTACCAGTTGGCAAGTAATTATCTGGAACTTGATTTTTTATGGTATATTATTGAGTAAGCTACACATTTAAATTTTATCATAAGGGGTGCAAGGTGATAGATCCAATGGAATGACCAACCAAGGCTCCAACTCAACACCTAACATGCACCTTCCACCCTGGCATGAAGATGTTCCTAAGTGATATAAAGCTGATCTCAATAATATTATATGGGAGACATGAATTGAAGTAGTAAATATATATATAATTGGCTTTGGTTATTATGTTATGAATGCCATTCATATGATTTTTATCATAGATACCTTTGAAGATCCACATTGTAGTTCCCAGGCTCACCTATGAACCTCTAGGTCATTAGTAGTTTTAAATGAGCATGTGTTCTATTTCAATTGATATGTAATCTATTTATTTAACCTTATTTAATGAATAATTTCATTACACCTAAATAAATATTAATCTATTTTCTATGGTTATAGTTATGTTCTTTGATTGTGTAATGTTTGTAATAGTTATAATGGTTAGTTTTAATATATGAACACTAAGTTCTATCAAGATTTCAATTCAGCGCATTAATGGAATCCTTGTGTAAATTATGATGTCAATAGAAACTATGAATTATCCTAAGTATAATAAAATTCATGCACCCAAGCTTTGATATCCTTATCAAGTGTATTAACCTAAGCATGAAACCTTGATATAATCAATTCCCTTGAGCCACCAAAGCCCATGAATGATGTTTAACTTAGTAACACAAAGTTTTGTGCCCTTGAGATCCTTGAACCAACAAAAAATTTATTGTGCTAATGAATATAATAATGTTGTTATTACAATGACCAAGTTTTATGAAGAATGAGTTACACCATGGCACAAGTAGCCCAACACAGGACTAAGTTCTTTCTTTGATACACTTTAAGTGAGTGAAAAGATTTGTGCCTTATGTGGATTGATGTTGATGTAGTTAAGTGAAAATTTTTGAGGGTTACAAGATCATTCTATGTTTGCACCTAGTTATAACAAGCCTATAATTGACTTTAAATAATCAGATAAGCACCTAATAGAGTAAATGAATTTAAACCCCAACTTATTCTACAACATAGGTTTTATCCTTCTTTGCCTAGCTTATCTTACCCACATGCTTAGTACTTTACATTAAATTACATCTTATGGTATTTATAATTAATTAACATTATGATATACTATTTATTATCTCAGTTATTGGATACTGCTCAGATTATAACTTATCTCTTATTGATCAAAATACATAATCATGTATGATTTTTTTTATTGTTTCTCCTATAGTCACATCTTGTGTACACTTATCTATTTTATTTTAGGAGATTTGAATTGGATATATACTTATCTTGTGTACACTTATCTTGTGTAAAATTGGATATATTTGATTGTATGCATGTGAGGACATTTTAGCATTCCCTTGTGTGTGTTTCTATCTATGCATGTGGACATTTAAACATGTCCTTCTATATGGATGTAAGCCTCCATTATTTCCTTGTATGCATGTCATGGAATTTGAACATGCCTTTATATGTAAATTATATTAAAATGAGTGACATTTGAACATGTCCCTTATTTGTGGACCTTAGCTTTCTATCATGTGTTTTTTTTATATTTTTTGTGTGCTCTTTGATTGTGTGCATCATGGCCATGACACTTTTATTGTTTATTTTCTTAGATTTGGATACCACGATGGACAAAATGCACCCAACCAATTCCAATTCCATGATGTACATAATACATTCCACCCTAATTATTTCCACTTAGAATTATATACTCAATTACTTTGTTATTTATGCACTTCATTATCACATCTATCTAGACATACATCTTGTGAATGCTTGTTTTCTCATACATATTAAACTATGACTATGATAAATTTACATAGATAATGATGAAATTATTTTAAAATTAGTGATATTTAGGTTTGTATTAGAGGCTTGACCTTCCTAGATTAGTACACATATAGGATTTAATAATGGTTACATTATTGACATAATTTCAAGCTTAGAAAACATAGTCAATTTGGATAGGAGAGTATCCACATTGGATAGGATAAACCTAATCTAATTTCATTCCCATTTTTACTGTCAAAATTATTATAAAATAGGCATTTCCAAAATTTCTCAGAACCTTAGTTTATTCATATCAGTATTCAGCAATTTTATAGTCTCAGTTTCTAGATTTACTCATAGCCACATAGTTTATCATAGATTTGTTCAAGTTTGGGGGGAATCATGTGTGACATGTTAATTCAAGTTGAAACTTAGGTTTTCATCATAGGCATAGTTTTTTACTTAATATTATAATATATATTCACTAGATATCAATTGGGATCATGTGTAAGGGACAATGCTTACTCATTACACCAATGTTTTCACTAGTTTCATAAATAGAATGACAATTCATGCCATTATCCACACTATATACACCAAACCTAGATTATAATCAGTACCTACACTATGTTTTTGATAATTTTTCACAGAAATTGAGTCTTATTCCATATCTAGTGGTTATTTTTCTATTTACATAGTATCTACATCAATTTTTGCACTAGTATTTACACTAGGTTTTTGTACTAGTTACATATCAGGATTCATATAGGAATTAGAATTTTCTCCAATAATCTGGGATAATAATTATGGAGTTAATAAAAATTTATTTGTTAATCACACCAATTTATAGATGATGATTGGGGCATTCATATTCAAATACAAGATATTTAATGTTAATATAAATGCATAACATGCCATGATCACTAGTTTTTGCACCAAAAAAAGGCACAATGGGTCATGTACTCAATCAGGTGTAGTCATTAATTATCACTCTTTATTTTATTTTATTTCAATTTTTTATTATTAATATTAATTAAATACTAATATTATATATGTTTTACTACAATTTTACGTGGAACACAGTTCAACATTGTGGCCTATATCTAGGACTCTTTCCCATAGTTAAATCTAGATATGTACTCTTTTTCATTTTAATCTAGTAATTTCACTTTTTTTTCATTAATATAATAAGGGGGGCAGTGTAGACATGTAAAATTAACATTTTATCTAAAACTATGTACTTGTGACCACTCTTTTACACACTTATCTCTAATCCTATTTTAGGACCCCTTTTTGATAATTTTTTACCACCTTACCCACTTTTATAAGCTAATATATGTCCCTTAAATTAATACACCCATATCCTTATCAATTTTAGACACATTTTAGGCCCTTCCTAACACTCAAAATTATAAAATCACCCATTCTACAAGAGTACCTTAGGTCACTATAACACACCTCTCTAGTATCCTTCCCCCCTCTCTTGTCTTCTTAACAAATAATAACTAATTTTTTGGATTCAAAGTTATATAAATGTTGATCCATGTCCTTAATGATCCCTATTAAAAATAATTTAAAATTTATGACTATATAAACACTTTTCAAATCATTTTACACATAGGGGGATTCCATATTGATAAGCATCAGAATCATACTTACACACTAAGAACAAAATATCTATTTCTCCCAATTCTGATTGCATAAAACCCTAGTAGTTTAGAGGTCATATTTAAATACATTATATAGGTAAAAATTCATAGTTAATACATACAATCAAATAAATATTACACTAACATTTAACATATTGCATCAATTATTCATACACCACCATATCACGAGATAATTACATGAAGTTTGATCCCTATTTAGAGTATTGGTATGTAGGCAATACTCAACACATGGGGTGTTGATTTGTTTCCCAAATTTAACCACCCAATACTTTTTAACCATTTATTTTCATTGGTCTTCACATGTTAATGATCTTGGTTTTTTTAAGTAAAATAAGTTACATGGTGATCTCCATAAGTGATCATAAGATCACACACCAAATATAGGCTATGTATATGAAGGCACAAAGAACCTAAAAACCTTGATTTCCTCACTAAAATTAGATAATATTTCCATATATTTGATATGAGGATCACCCCTCTAGTGTCATCATCCAAACACTATTATCTATGCCTAGATCTAGTTCTAGATACCTGCTTTTATCTACCAGACCTTTCTGTAAAAAAAGTTTCAAATCATGATTCATCTTAGAGGCATAATTTATAGCTAATTATTTATTGTTTCCTTACACTTTGATATTTTTAGTAATTTTTAAAAATAAAGTGGTTCTAAATCAATGAATCTTATCATTATTATATTATTTTCTTGATTTTGCATAGTAGTGTTATCATTTAGGGTTTTAACATAAATCCTAAATTTGATAAAATAATACGTCATTACTTGTTGAATGGACATTTGAATATGTCATTTCTTGATTTTTGGAAATTTCACTAATTCATATCCCTTTTATTGTGGGGAATTTGAATATTCCCCTTTTTTGAGGTCTCATTAGACCATTATCTTTTGATTTGCTTTTGATTTCTCTTGTGCATGTGCTTGATTGCTTATTGATCTTATAATATTACTATATAAATGTTTCCATGATATACATCATGTATTTTAGGACTTGGTGTGATCACACTATTTATTATTAGATGAAATATCTTTCTAGACATGTTCCCTCTAAATGTTATGTGGTACATTCACATTTTACATTGTTATCTTATCCTTTTGAGGTGAGGTAAAAAGTAGTTTCTAATTCCCCTCACCTCAAAAGTGGGGCATATCAGTGGAGGCATGCCATAAAGGCATGAATTACACATTGATTCACATATTTATATTTTAGTGTGGGTATGTTATAAAAACATGTTCTCCACACTTATATCAGTTTTCATATTTATCCATATATAGTTAAGGCATGTTATGGAAACAAGTTCTCCACACTTACACAATTTCAAACTAGCTAGTTTCATAGTTATGATTCAAATACACATTTGTGGTAGAATTGTATACATTGGTACCATTACTATACATAGTTTTAGCATAAAACATATATAAGGTTTAAATTTAATGTTATTTGCACCTAATATTACAAAACAAAATTATTTTCAGATTTATAACACTTTTAAGGACTATCATCACCCACTAGGTTGGAATTTTATGGGCTCTAATGAGCTAATATATTTTAATAGTTGATTCAATTTTGCTATAGTTGAGATTATTTGATCACTCAATCTTACCAATTTATAGGTTAGACTTGATTACATCATCCAACCTCACCACATATAATATAGGTTGATTTTGTTCACTCATTCTCACTAGGTTATAATTATGATTGGGTTATATGGTTGATCTAATCTTAACTATCAAGTGGAAATTCATATTTTATCCAAGTTTGGGGGAATGTGTACTCAAATATCTCTCTATATAATTATATATGCACTTTATATATTTTATATTTTATATTAATTTAAGTTTTAGTTATTCATAATGATATATCTTTCTATTCAAATTGCTAAAAGGCAAGATAGTTGTATTGATACATAGATGTACTCTTTAACCTTGATTTATTTTAATTTTAATCATTTAAATACTCTCAATTTCAGATTATATACATTTATTATATATTATAACATGATATTAGTTTTAGGTCAGTCAAAAGTAAACAACTCAAGTTAAATTCAAGTAAATTCAAGGTAAGTTATACAAACCCAAGTATGAATTCATGTACTTTAAACTAGACATTTAATTACTAGATTAAAGTGGAAAATTTAGTTGATATTTATGAATTATCTATCACCTCAATATTGTATACTTAGAAAACTAGGATCTTGATTATTCCTCTTAGTTATACACATTTCTCACTTCTACAAGTCTTGCATATGTCATCTCTCTATAATCATTGCTCATATATTAGACAGACCAATATCATTCTAATGACTCATGCATTATATATTAAGGTGTTGGAAAACACACTTTTTAAGCTTAAGATAGATTTTAAGTTTCAAGTAGTACTCAAACATTAGCATAAGATTATTTGAATGATATTTAACTAACCCATAAATGGTCAAAACATCACGATAAAATTGAATGAATGTGTAAGATAAGAACCCAAATCCATTACAAAGGTTTTTTTTTCTTATCCTATTATTAAATTTGGATGTGATGATAACCAGAGAAACCATTAGTGAACATATAGATTTCACAACCAATAAATCATTCCAAGAGTTCCTTAGTATATGGTGTTGGTATGGATCATTAAAAAAATAAGAACTAAAAAAATAAAATTACACATAGATCAAGATATGACCATCCTTTTTCAAGTTTTTCAAAATCACACTCACCCATTTGACTCATCTACTACATATATGACCCCTATGGATATTATATTATTAATTTCCTATTTGGCCTTAATGTAAATATTTGGGTTCATATTGTAAGGCCTATTATTTATTGGTCATGTGACGTAAATCAATTTGAGATTCATTTTCCATTATAAATAATATACACCCCTCATTCCTTATAGTTATGAGGAAATACATATTTTAACTTATGCAATAGTTCCACTACTTGAACTAGTTCTTCATCCATCCAGTAGTCTCCACTAAAAAAAATATTAGTATCTTGTTTGGTAAATATGTTTAAATTTTTGGTTTCAAAATATGATTAAAAATACTTATTCTTATCATTATTCCATTTTTAACCTTGCACTACCCAATAAAATTCTTTGTATCTAGGCAATCTTTATCATTATCAGGTTTATTTTCTTATACTTTTCCAATGACCTTCTCTTTACTGAATATGAACTAAAATTTGTTCTCCAAGAATACCAATTTATATTTAGTTATCATCTTTCAATTTCACTAAAAATATCCCTATATAATTGGGTTAGTGTAGTATGATTTTTTCTATACAGATTTCACACATGTTCTTCCATAATGGATTTACACATCCACTATAATGGTTTGTGATTTTTTTTAAATTTTAGATTAAAATTAAAAAATATTAATTAAATCTACCTTAAATTCCTTCCTTTAACCATCACTCTTATTATCTTACTGAAAATATACCGCATGTACACCCAAATATTCAAAGTTCCATAAAAAAATGAACCCACAGGACAATTGGTAGAAAATGCACAATATTTGTCCATACATATTCAAAACTTTATAGGTTTTTTTTATACTAGTGAATCTTGACCATAATTGAGAAATACTTTATTAATGTTACTATGCTTAAGTATGGAAAAATTTACCTCCATGACAACAACCTAGCAGGGTACCTATGGTTTATGCTCTTCAATGTGTAGTCTAAGAAAAGTAGGAATTCCTTTCATTTGGGTAA
Organism: Torreya grandis; assembly: GCA_037957365.1. Classification (NCBI taxonomy): domain Eukaryota; kingdom Viridiplantae; phylum Streptophyta; class Pinopsida; order Cupressales; family Taxaceae; genus Torreya; species Torreya grandis. Next base: position 584,403 of record JARHVA010003013.1, on the reverse strand, counting down.
GAATATTACATGGTAATTTACATATGATGGAATGCACATTAAATAATAATAGTAGTAAATCCTAATAATCTTCCCCTTACCAATTAAAAACACTCATTTTATCTATTCATATTGTGAAATACCCAAATATTTATGCAACAGGCTTGGAAAGGTTTAGCCTTAGATATGCCTACTTCTTTGTTCTTAATAGGCTATTTAGGTCTAGTATTCCACTACCCAAATTTGCACTTGATCACTTCATATTAATATTGGTTCCATTTATAAAATGAAACACTTGTGGCATCTAAGATAAAGACTACATATTTACAACCAAGAATTTCATTATACTGAGGGTTCAAATATTCCACCCCTTACATGGTGATGTTACAAATATGGTTAATTTATTCATTTATGCTCACATTTAATAAGTATGTGGGTAAAATATGTTATAAAATGGGATAACAACATACTAATTAACATTATAAAATCTCATATAATTCTTATTAAACGACATGTCAACACTATTTTCATAACACTAAGGTATTTTGAGTAATATAGGTAGCTATTTGCCTCCACCAACTCAATAAACTCAAAATCAACACTAAATTTTATTTCACAATGTCCATAAATACAAACTTTAAATTACCTATAGGTTGTGTTCATTTATTATTATCCATGAATAAGACATGAAGAAACGGTTGTAACATTTAAATCCATATTTTATGCCATGCCTCCTTGGTGAGGATTTCACCTCCACTCTAGTGTCAATAAAAATGTTTAAAAAAACCCACCCATCAATGGTGGCATCAACTAATATCTCTAGATCATAGTTTTTATTATACATAATTATTATATTTTAAACCCTATTTGATCTCTCTCTCAATGTTCTTTCAAAATTATGCTCTGACCAAGTTTTGAAGAGTGATCTAACTCCTTTTGAGCCTAAAAGAGTGAAAATATTAGGGTTATTCAACCTAATTTTCACTAAGTCATATTATGAGATTATATTATTTCCTCATATCCATATCGTATGTATGTTTCATATAGCCTTATAGGTTCCTTATCATGTCTATAGGCTCGTAAAAAATCAAATTCTAGGCTAGGAAATTTGGATGATCAATTTTTGAAGAAGATGATGCATGTTAAAATTTATATTTTGTTACTTCCATAGTCCATGATTGATTTTATGTACCAATGCACATAATGATATTAAATTTTGTTCTTGGGAGGAGTCTACACACATATTATGTTTGCACTTATTTATCTCTTGATATCTCAATATTGATCACCCCTATTTTTTTATGTTTGTTCCTTTTGGATAATCTTTGTAAATAGGTAAGGATATTCTTAAATATTGTGATCCTCTAAAACTAATTATAAGTGTAGAACTTAGTAAAATATCTTTGATAATATTTGAGTTAGCCACACTTATGGTAGGTGTGTGGGGAGATATTCCTCCACCTATTCCTCTATGAAAGTGTTTGCCACCTTAAATTACTTGTTCTTGATTTACATATGGTGTAATTTATTTCCATTCCTTCTTTTCTTGTTTCATGGATCTCATCAACCACTTAATTTTTTTAGTTTCATGTGTAGAGGATTAATATATATTATATTAAAGTGATAATTTTCCTTACATCACCCTTTATATAATTAGGAAGGAGAACACATAATGAACCTCCTAAAACTTCTATAGGATTTGGGAAGAACTATGGAATTTTCCTCATGTAGTTACTCTTGGCATTTGATTTAATAGTCAGTGCTTTAGAATATTGTTGGAGGGTCTTATGAGCTATGGGAAGTCATTTTTTTGAGATTTAATTCCATTGTTTTTTTTTTCTTCCATGAAGAGGTTTATACCCATGTACACATTCCAAAATAATTCAATATTTAAAGCTAATTCTAAATCCTATAGAGGTTTTGAAAGGCTTTCATTGATAGTGAACATCTAAGAGGTAGGATAAAATCCTTGATCAACCATCAAACATGATACAAAAGATGGATTTCATATGTGACTTTGGAGATCAAAGTTTTAAATGTTACTATTGATAATTTGGCCTCTTAGGCCAAATATCAACCCATATAGTTCAAAATTTTCTCATAATGCCCTCTAAGATTGAATATGGTTACCTTATGTCTTGTCATAGTCTTTAAAATGGTCTAGTAGTCTTTATTATCATTATTTAAGGTTTCATTGTATGCACTAAGGGTTTATTAAGACATCATCATCTGATAACATGTTATGGATCATTAGATGGTGTTATAGGATCTTATAGCTGTCCTTGCATGATTGGAAGGGTCTCATGTGTCTTTTAAATCCTAAAGAGTGGTCTCTATCATGTTTGATGAAGTTAATGTATTTTAGAAAAAATTAATTTATTAAGAGAAATTAATGTTTCTTTTTCTCATGGTATTACTAATTACCTTAGCTACTCCTTATGATAAGGGATTTGTCAGCATGATGTAGGGGATATCTAGGTATTTTTTGAGTCATATAATGAGGACTAATAATATATAAAGGGTTAGATTTTACAGTCCTATTGAATTTCTAAGTCACCCCTAGCTTGTACTAACTCATGAAAAATCCTATAAATGGTTTGTATGTCCACAAGTGTCAAGTTATTTAAAGAAATCTTGGCACATATTCCCCCCATCCATGCTCATGTCCAAATCATTTAGTGCATATACACAAATTGACTAAATGTCTACTTAAATTCATAAGGAGTTTCTACTATGCACCCCATGTAGAGACCCTCCATCACACATGATAAAATGGCATATAGGTTCAAAGGCAAAAATCTCTTGGTTTTTAGATTGTGCTTTCCTATTTCAAAATATTGATTATGCCTCTATGATAAAGTCTCATAACAATTCATAGAATCTAACTTCTGTGCTCTCAAAAATTTAAACTATGATATATGTTGTACACATGCTACTTCATAGACTAATATGGACCCCAATACAATTAAAATACATGAGAATAATGTTTAAAGGTGACTTAGTGAAAAAGGGTAAAATTCATGTACCCCCACATAAGGATTCTACATCTGCACCCTTCACCTACTCATAGCTCATTTCACAGTCTAATTATTTATCCATTATTATATATTCCAAAAAGGTATAAGATAATGTTTTCCAATAAATGCATAATAATGACATGGTAGTTCAAGGGAGACCCATGCAGTGATTGATAAGTGGTAGTAAAGTATAAAAAGGTAGCTAGAAAAGGAGTTAAGTGATTTTCAAGGCTTTGCCAAGTTAACTAAATGCAAAAGTGGCTATCAAATGTCAAAATATGATCACCCACCACTACTATGAATATTCCAAAGATATTTCATTCTTAGATATGCATGTGGATCCAGAAGAATCCTTTCACCAACTCCTAGATCCAAATCACTGGGTAGAATTTTGTAAGTATGGATTCAAAGCTATAATAAAATTAAAGGACTATGTCTACCATCTCAAGGGTAAATAAAATTATACCATCTAAAGCATGTCTTTGAGATGTGCCAAAAGTTCAAAATAACTCTAAACTTTAATAAATGTATCTTCATAATTCATGAAGGTGATCTACTACGACATGCCATTTCCAAAGAGGGATTCACAATCAATCTAGAATGAGTAAAGGACATTTCATCTCTCCCTCTTATAATTCAAAAAAAGAGGCTCTAAAAATTATTAGGAAGATCAAATTCGTTAGGATATTTGTGCATAATTTTGCTACCATAACCGAACCCCTCATTGTAATGCTTAAGAAGAATATTGCATTAAAATGGACTCATCAAAGTAGGAATAGTTTAAAATACATTAAGAGTGCCATAACATAGGATCCTACCTTGATCAATATATATTATAGTAAGGATTTTATCCTTTATGAATTTGATGGGGTTAAAGTCATCTTAACTATTATTATCAAGCAAAATAATGATCATTTGGAGTAGCCAATTGCCTTCTTCAACCAGGCACTAAAAGATTATGAGTTTCACTATGGCTTCATGGAGAAGTACATCCTTGTAGTTGTGATAACTCTCAATAAGTTTAGGCATAATATCTCCAACAATAAAATATAACTCATGGTTATACACATAGGTGTCAAAGAGTTTATACTCAGTAAGGACATTAACAAAAAGAGAGCTAGTTGGGTCACAAAGGTGATGGAGTATCATGTGGACATCTATATCACCAATTTATTATGATAAAAAGGACTATATGAAAAATTGGATGAGGTGACAAAATTAAAAGATAGAATAGTTTTGGTGTTATACAATAAATAATCAATAGGCCAAGAAGATATAGCAGACTAGATGCAAAATATGATGACTTTCCTCTAAACTTATTCATATCCCCTTGGATTGAATAAGTCCAAGTATAATCATTTTAGGTTTTAGGCCATTCCTTATGTGTTCATCAATCATGTGTTGCTTAGAGAGACATCAAAGGAGTGTTTTTGAGGTATATAGATTCAAACTAGGTGAGTACAATTCTTTAATAATTACATGATGGCCTTATAGGGGCCATTATTCAACCAAGACCACTGCTATAAAAATTATGTGAGTTGTATATTATTATCTAAATTTGTTTAAATATGTGCATGCATATGGGCAAATTTTCAAGAGATGTGCCTTCTTCATAGGAAAACAAAGGATGGCAACCTTATCATTGTACCCAATACAAGTTGATTAGCCCTTTGAGTAATGGGGCATGGATTTCATAGGCATGATTAACCCACCATCAAATGATGGGAATAAATGGATCCTCACAACCATAGACTATTTCAAGAGATGGATGAAAGTAATATCTTTGAAGGAGGATAATGATACATCCATCTTGAGCTTCTATGAAAGCATTATAAAAATATTTGGTATTCTATCCACCATTATCTCTCATAATTCATTGGATTTCTTTGGGAGTAGGATCAGTGAATGGGCCATCAAACATAACATCCATCTAAGTTCCTCATAAAATTAGTATGCTCATGGTAATGGTCTGGTTGAGTCAAAAAATAATAATTTGATTCATATTATAAAGAAGACCATGGAAGAGAATCAATTAACTTGGCATACTAAATTTAAGGTTGCCTTTTGGGTTGATTGAGTCACACCTAAAAGAGTGTTGGTAAATTCACCCTTCATGTTAGTTTATGGAAGGGAGGCCAAATTGTCTAGATCTCTCAATTTGACTTCATTAGAACTCACCCATCAGTTGGAGTTGCTAAAAATTGATTAATATAAATATAAGATCAAACCTCAATCATTCATCACCTAGCATAAACCTAGAAAATACCAAGGTAATTTATAAAAGAGAATTCATGTGAAAAAATCTATCCTATTTTCTCTTATTTTCATATCACTCATAGGAACAACACATATACAAGTCTAAGTTATTGAAGGAACATCCCAAGACCTTGATTTTCCAAGCTACAAGTTAGGTCACTATTGTACTTTCTTTTCACATGTTGCACCCTTATGCACACATAAACCAAAATATAGTGGATAACTACATAAGTTAGAGTCTCTCTTCTAAGTATTATATATGTAGGTCACACTCAATGACAAATATTTATTTAAGGTAGATCGACACCATTTTCCCACTAACCCATTTTCACATTACCATTATGAAAATTAAGAAATAGGGTTTTGATATTTGATAAGGAGTAAAAATCCATGACCAATATATGAATTCACTAGAGAAAATGTGATACAACATATTGGTGGTCACATATAATTTTAGTAGGTATTTCATAATAGACACTTGTATCTAATTTAGATAATAACATCAATACAACCATCCCAAGTTAACACAAGTTTCCATGACTATAGAGGAAATTAATCCAAAATTTGGTGACTATTCCAAAATCTTCTTCTATTCTACTTCCTACTTATTCTAGATGTAGATCTATATTAACATAAGAGCGAAATAATTACCTTGTGTTCATTATAATTGTCATTACAATATATAACATATCTATACTTTCTATTTTGATCAAATCTTAACATTTAATTTCAAATATTATTTATTTGAGTTTGAAAATTGATTAGCCTATTATAGATTTGTCTATTAAACTTTTTTTTATTTATATATTATCAATCATACTTATCCTCACAAGATCTATATCCAAATTTTAAGGTTAAACAAAAAGTAAGAAAAGGGACTTGGTCCTCTACTCTCACTTCTAATATTAAATGGACTAACCCTTATTACATCACATAGTTGGTATTTTATAAGCAATACAAGCATATAGATTCATTAATAATCCCACTGTGAGGTGGTTACAATCATTGAATGTGTTATGTCCTATTGATATAAAATTTAAATCAGATCACACTCAAACTCAAGGAAATAAGGATCAAGACCACATTGATTGATATATGAAGTAAACATGGGGAGATCTAACTAGTCTGACACTAATCAAAAAATTTAGTTAGATGCAACCCATGTAGTAGGGTCCATTCTTAATTAATAAAAAGTTTTGTATTTTATGTTCTTGAATTAAATTTGGGTCACCTATAATCATTAAGATTTGTAGGAATGCCTAGTTATTAGTTTCATGTACTGTAATGATCATGCTTGATTAAGGAATTTATTTATCCTTTTTTGGTTTTTGCCTACCTTATATCAATGTGTACAACACCATTATCTAACCCAGTATATAAAATAGTTAGAAATCTATGCCACTTGGTACCTTTTGCACTATATTTCAATATATAACATGATTACATAGATATGATTGGGCTTTTAGTCTAATTCATGGATTTTCACAACCTAGATGGGAAATATAACCATCAAAATTAATATCAAATCCTCTTTTTGGAGCTACATGTATATTCCATGGAATATCACATTATGTGGTTGTATTTCACTACTTAGGGAGCCAACATGTCTTTCATATGTTAGGTTCATGCCACATGTAATTATTTTCACTATTTTGTTACTCAATTGATAACCCTAGGCCCTTTTAAATTTTCCTTAGATCTAGTATAGCATGATCTCACCACATGGCATGATATTTATCACTTGGAGCTCACTATTCCCAAATCTATACTTGATGCATCTTGACTCCCTTAAATCTCAAAATGCTAACACATGGACTTAACCTAGGCACTCACTTGATCTTATCCTTGCCTACCTATTTTAATTTATCTAGGAGATTGTGGAATTGGGATGTTTCCACATAGAATTATCTTATTCACTTAGAGGGTTTACCAATATTTCATGTATTAACCACCCCAGAGGCTTGAGGAAATAAGATTGTGCCATGTAGTATGATTTTGGGCACCCATAGGATCCTTGGTGACTCCTTTATCTTTGGTGATATAGAGAATAAAATAAGTAAGGATTTGATAGGTGGAAACTCTTTGTTCATATCAAGCCTATAAGAAATAAACTATCCATTAGAATTCAAACATAAAAATAGCTATAAGACTTGAATTCACCTAATTTTAATAGAAATGTCTAAGTATGAATGTTTAAAAGGAAGGTGAAAATATCATAACATTAATTATTAAAAGGGGGATTTTACCAAAAACACATCTAATTTAGTCCATTTTACAGATAAAATGACCAAGTCTAAAGATGTTAGCTATAAACATAGTCAATTTTAAGTTATTTAAGGGAAGAAATGGATCCAAAATCAATAAAACTAAGAGAACTTAGATTTTTTAGCCCAAATAGAATGCATTATAATTATTTGATGTTGTCAAAGGCCCAGATGGTCATCATAGTTAGGCTCATACAATTATGAGGTGGATGCAAACATGTTGTCTAATTGGTAGGTTCATACCATAGAGATGGCATTCATTCATCCATGGGTTGATTGAGTGTCCACTTGCATCATTTCACTTTGTATTATTAGTGAGGTAATATTTTAACAATTGTCAAAGTCTCACTTATTTGGAGCCTTGTTGAAGGCTTATAAATACATGGACCATTCTCAGGGAGTGGGGAAATAAGATACTGTCATGTGGAAATATCTTCGGTATCTAAGAACTTAGATGTTGATAAATAATATATGGAGTATCATATGGCCATGATGAACTTGGATAATGCCACTTGGTGTGATCTCATGCATCTACAAGGTATTTAGTTTGGACTTAAAGATCAAGAAGTCATGATGAAGTGAGGAGCTTATGCCATGCTAACTATTAACATCCCAAGCTTATGTGAGGTTAGAGGCCTACCTTAAAGTTTTAAAGGACCCAAGAAAATGACTAATTGATATTTGGACATGTGTCTTAATCCCTCTTGACCTATGGATGAAATACTAGACAAAAAATGATGAAGTCTTGAAAGAGCTCGAGAATAAGTGACTGACACTTAGCATCCCTGGGCTTATTGAAGGACTTATAGGAGATGAAATGACCATTAATTTGAAAAAAATACCATATCAATTGTAATTTAAATATGAAATTTGTCCAAAAATCTCTAAGTAATAGACAAAAATATAGGTAAAAGGCATAACATGTAAATGAATAAAGGCAATCATTTTTCCAAAAACATAGCCAATTTTAACCCAACAAGTCAAATATGAATAAATTAACAAAGTATAAAGATAAAAAAACATATATATTTTATCCTTTTTAGCTTTAAAAGGAATATGTATATAGACTTAATTGCTCAAAGAAAGGTCATGAAAACTCTAAAATAAATAGATAACATGCATAAATTTGAGGTGTAATTGTCCAAAAATGGAAAATTTAAAGTAATTCAAAACATGATCCAAAATAGACCAAGACTAATCAGATTCATGCAAATTAATAAACTTACATCAATGAATCCTTAAATTTAACCATTCTTAGAACAAGTACATAAGATATAAATTTGAGTTTCAAAATTGGTAAGGACATCAAAATGAGATTAATCAAGGTGATACCAACATACCTATTATGACATTAATCTACACCCTTGGAGGAAGTTCTTCAGGCTCCCTTTGACAAATCCATAATATGGGAATAACCCGAGGCTATGGGTAACCTATGATGTGGCTAAACCTCTAGTCAACTTCCTTTTGATGGATCACCTAAACTAATGTTAGTATAAGGAAAAGGGTTAGAAAGGATAAAATAGATCCTAAGAAGGCCAAAAAGGTGATTCAACAAATAAAAATGAGAAACTCCCATAAGATTGAACACACACTAGATCTATAGAAGATAATGATAGCTTAGACAACATCACAATCTAGCTCAGTGCATAAGTTTTTCATGGACTAGGTTTAGGTAGTACACTAATCTAGACATGTAATAGCTTAAAAACACCCTAAATGAGGTTATAAAGGAGGATAATGGACAAGGGAGATTCTCCTTCACTATGCCATCATGCACAACTCACTAAATATAGAAAAAGGCAAGAAATAGGTAAAGAAAGTATTTATTACATCAAGAGGTAATTATTAAAAATGCTTGATAGGGTTTATCCTAATCAAGATGAGCATATCTTGCAATATCTTAAAGAGTCCCCTTATCTTCAAAATCAAAAAATCCTTGTGAGAGTTTATAATCTGAGAGTGAGTGAAATCTTACAAATGGAAAGAATGGATGATATATAGAAAGGAAGAAGGGATAAGATGGAGAACATTAAACAAGAACAATTAATGAGCTACCACCTTTCAATGAATTTTCTCCACCATACTTAATCTAATCTAGACTAGACCTTCATCAATAAGTTAACCTTCATTTTCTCCATTTAGTCTTCAAGCTCTTCTCATTGGCTAAGAAATGCACTAGAAAATAAGAGTCTATTTTGTAGATGATGATGAACGATCCTTTCAAGGAAGAAATATCCTTAATATCTAAACAACATTAAATGCTCCAAATGCTTATCTAACCACTAAATTTATTTTCTTTGATCTTCCATGCCACCTTCCACTTACTTTCATTATTCATGAAAAGATAATCCTCATATCTATAATTCTAACAAATACATGCCATATCTACTTTGAGCTATGGTAAGTACCTTCTTTGTCAGTTATATAGCCATTTTGATAGATGAGACATTTCTCAATAGCCAAATATCTACCCTTAAAAAAATCTGAACCTAGGTCTATTGTAGACAAAAACCAATCCAAATTATTGGTTTTCCTATAGTCTTAATGTCGATGAAATAAAGCTCACTAGGTGTTTGATATTATTTTGACAACAATTTCCACCATATTTATGTATTAGGTCTAAAAGACCTATTATACATCCATGGAGATCTAATGGTGATGCTCTATCCCTAAAATATCCATTTTGGTTTAGCCTGGATCATCCTCGAACTTGACTCTTATGCATTTGATTTCCTACGTAGAAAAAAACTTAGTCAACCTCCACTAGAAGTCTTTTAGGATTTCTTTAGTTATTTGGCCATAGACTTATTGACCTTTCTCACACCATTGATCTTTCTCTATATGAATTGACTTGAGCCATAGATCTTTTACTAGTTTGACATTCTTAAGACACTTGTCACCCATGCATTTTCTCTTAGGATCGAATGACCTTTTGACCCACTACTCACCATCAAATATATTTCATGTGAGTAAATTAAATTCATTGATCTAACTATGCCCACTAATTTTATCTTTGCCCACATTGCATTTGTTCTTTGATCTGATCAAATGCTGACTATTGATCTTATTCTAGGCACTTTTTGGCTCTTTAACCTTGTACATGTCATATATCTTCTACCTAAGATCCTAAATTTTTGACACTTGTCATCCACACATTCATCCTCAATAAAATTTGAATCCAAATTGTTATTTGATGTATCTTTAACTTGACATCCCCATACATGTCCCACTCTACTAGTTCAACTTTGATCACTTATATCTTGATATAGACAACTCATTAAAACATGAAATTTGTAGAGGATGATCTTCGCACTAAATACATTGATCCTGTCTCATCCTTTATATTTGGGAGGATTATTGAGCATACTTATAAATGTAAAATTAAACCAACTTATTCATCTTTATATGACATGTTTAGATGATTTACCTATTCTAGGCTTGAGCTTGAAATTTCAAGGCTCTAAATGATTTTTTGATACCTGCGAAACTTGCTTTCTATCCATGAAGGTCATGATCACCATAAGAACATACTAATATCTTTTTTCTTACAATTCTAGACCTGAATCTAAGCCATTTAATCATTTATGGGTTAGGAACTCTGCTCATCTTCTCTATCCAGGCATAAGCTTTGTATGTGGACTAACTTTGGCCAGCATATTTGGAGACTCACAGAGAATCATGCTTATTATGCTTGAGATCCTAGATTATTTTTCTTGTTTGATCTATTAGGGATGGAGTCTTAAGCTGATCTGAATTGAGTAAGGCTATCCATTTCTTTAAAACCTTATTTTAAAGGAACAAGGACCAAAAGAAACAAAATAGAAAAAAGTGCCCAAGGCATTTTTGAAAAGGAAACATATAATAGGAAAGGAAAATAACCTAAAAAAATCAAGGGTAACTAACCTAATAAATAAATTTGCACATAGGTACTTAGAGAAAATTATGAAATATAATCTAATATATACAAGGTTCTAATTTATAAGCACCTCCCTCTTGGGTCAAATGGTAAACTTTTAGTATCATTCATTTGTAATAAACCAAGATGAAAAATACCTTACTTTAGAGGTACCAAAATTGGTGAACCAAAAAGGTTGAAGGCCAATCCTTTTGATGTGCTCTCTAATTGATGAAATGGAATAAATATATCTCTAATGTAGAAATATTAGTCTAGGTATTATAATCTTGGTTCATGTTGGACTGGAGGAGCACTTTTTTTATGTTTCTCATCACCCTTGAGAAAGCCTTCAATGAAGAATTCATTTAGGCTCTTGGGGACAGCTGCACTTGGTTCACTTGATGGTTCAAAAGGACCATATCCTTCCCCCTTATCTTTGTGCAAATTCAAACTAATCATGCTTAGATTATCATGCTCATAGGTTCTTAGAAGAAGGACATGTCCCTTAATCTCTTTTGAATCTTTGGTTATGGCATTAAACTATTACCATAACCTTTCAAAATTTCACTAATATGTTCATCAGACTTCATATCTTGAGTATTTGAGATGTCTCTTTCATCAAGCTCACTCAATATTTCATCTTTATCTTTAACTTCAAATGAGGGTTAAATTAACCATCTAAGGTTTGAAATATCACACCTATCTTACTTAATCTCTTATATGCTTTCCTCTTGCTCTAACATATTAGGGATATCCTCAATTGACACCTCATCTTTAAGTGGACTAACCTTAGGCACCTAGTTTTGATCTTCTTCTTCAACTATGTAAAATGAACCTTTAGTAGTCCATTCAAGATCTACCCCATGTTCATCTTGAGGATTGTCCTCTTTAGGTAATCTTGTAACACTAATATACTCTATTTCACTTAAGAAATCTAAGTACAAATATTGCCATTAATCTTCTAAATCACCTAATCTACCCTTGAACTCCATAATAGGTTCATGAAGGCTATCATCAGTCATGTGTATGGGTAAATAAAAGCATAATAATCAAAATATGGTTGATTATACATAATATATTATGATGATTAAGAACTTAGTTAAGCTACTTAAATTTGTTGATAGATGCTCAGAGTCACCGTTGATGTTTGCACACACACCTCCAAAGGTTGATTGGGTGAAGAAAATACCAAGAATCTTCACCAATGAACAATGTAGTAAGCCCCACTAGGTATACCAAAAACTATTATGACATTAATCTTCACCATTGGAGAGATTTATTTAGGATTCCTTTCACTTAGCCATAATATGGGAACAACCCCAAGTTATGGGTAACCTATGATTGGGTAGAACTTTTGGAGAAGGTTGACTTCCTTCTTATGGATCACCTAGACTAATTTTACTATAGGGAAAAGGGTTATAAATGTGAAAAGGGATCCTAAGAAGGATAAAAAGGTGATGCACCAAATAAAAATGGGAAACTCCCATAAGATTAAACCTACATGAGATCTGTATTAGACAATGCTAGTTCACACAACCTCATAATCTAGATCAGTGCATAAGTTTTTCATGGATTAGGTTTAGGAAAAACACTAATCCATACCTACAATATCTTGAAAACACCCTAAATGAGGTTAGAAAGGAAGATAATGTATGAGGATGATTATCTTTAACTATACCATCATGTATAAATCATTGAACAAAGATCCAATGTAAGAGATAGGTAAAGAAATTATTTATTACATCAAGAGGTAGTTTTAAAAAATGCTTGACAAGGTTTAGCCTAATCAATATGATCATATATTTCTATATCTTAGAGAGTCCCCTACTCTTCAAGATCAAAGATACCTTATGAGAATATAGAATCTGAGAGTGAGAGAGTGATTATAAATGGAAATAATGTGTGATATATAGAAAGGGAGAATATATAAGAGGGAGAATGTTAACTAAGAACAATAAATGAGATACCACCTTTAAATGAATGATCCACCACACTTAATCCAATCTAGACTATCCCTTCATTAATAAGTTAACCTGCATTTGCTCCAATTAGTCTTTAAACTCTTTTCAATCGCTGAGAAATGCACTAGAAGACAATAATCTATTTTGTAGATGATTAGTCATGATCCTTTTAAGGAAGAAATATCTTTAAGATCTAAACAACATTCAATTTTCTAATTACTTTTCTAACCACCATATTTCATCTTTTTGATCTTTCATGCCACCTTTCACTTACTTTCACTATTTATGAGAAGAGAATCCTCATATTTATAATTTTGATAGAATGATGACATGTTTGCTTTGAGTAGTGGTAAGTACCTAATTTTTCAAGGATATATCCATGCCAATAGATGAGACATATACCCATAACCATATATCAAACATCTATCCATAACCGTATATCTTCTCCTACTTCAAAAATCTAAACCTAAGTCTACTATAGATAAAAACCAATCCAATTATTGGTTTTATTATAGTCTTAATGTTTATGAAATGAATCTCGCTAGGTGTTTGATCTCATTTCAACAATAGTTTACACCCTTTTTAATATTAGTTATAATAGACCTATTTTGCCTTCGTGGGTCTCTAATGTTGATGCTTGATCCCTAAAATATCCATTCTAGTTTAACCTATATCATCTTCAAACTTGGATATGATGTAATTTCTTACCTAGGTCAAAATAAGCTTCATTGGCCTCCACCAAAAGTCTCACGGGCTTGCATTTGTTCATTATCCATTGATTTATTGACCTTGCTCAGACTATTGATCTTCTTTTGTATAAATTAATTGGATCCATAGATCTTCTACTAGTTTAATGTGCTAAAGACACTTATCACTCACACATTACTCTTAGTATTCATTGACATTTTGACCCATTGCTTGCTATTATATCTTATTTGTATGATTTAATTAACTTAATTGATCTACTTGAACCCACTGATTCTATCATTTTCCATCCACTTTTGGATATTTGATTTGATCACATGCCTACCATTGATCTTGTTTCATGCACTTTTTGACTCTTTAACCTTGTACATGCCATATATCTTCTACCTGAGCTCCTAAGATTTTGACGCTTATTATCTACACATTCATACTCAGGAAAATTAAAATACAAAAGGTTATTTGTTTTAGCTTTATCTTGACATCCCCACACACATCCCACTTTGTTAGTTCAACTTTGATCTCTTATATCTTGATATAGACAACTCATCAAAACATGAAATTTATAGAGGATGATTTTTAAACTAAATAAATTGATCCTATGTGATCCTTAAACTCTATAAGGCTTCTTAAGCATACTTATAAAATTCATAAGTAAACCAACATGTTCATCTATACATGACATGTTGAGATGGTCTAGTTATTCTAGGTTTGACATTAAACTTTCAAGGATCAAAATGAGTTTCTAAGACTTGTGAAACCTAATTTATGTCCATGAAGGTCATGATAACCATGAAAACCTATTGATATCTTATATATTTCAATTCTAGACTTGATTCTAAGCCATTTGATCATTTATGGGTCAGGAACTCTTCTCAACTTCTCTACCAAGGCAAAAGCTTTGTATGTGGTCTAAATTTGGCCAAAAATACCCTAAAGACTATATTTTAAATATATAAATATATTAAATAGTCCCTATGCAAAAAATTTACTAAAAAAAATACAAGACTTCATAGCAAAAAGAGGTTCCATTATTTTAGTGATAAAATTGGGGTGTGTTGTGTAAGCAATAAAAAGTATCCCAATTATTGGTGAGATTAAGATAACACCCATATCTATTTATGATCCTCTCCTATAATAAATTTACAACCATGATTTTAATACACTTATTTTTTAGGTATCCTTCTACTCACATGATAAGATAATATGTATCTATTAGTATGTATCATGCACTAGTTCTTTCTATGACAGGGGAGATAGGTTTGATGAAGTAGAAAACACCACTTATTGAATGGATATTATTATTATTATTATTATTATTATTATTATTAATAATAATATTATTATTATGATTATTATTATTATTATTATTATTATTAGTATTTCATATATTCTTTTTAGTTTCCCCATTCACAAATATATATCACATTTATGAATGAACTATTTATCATCCTTATATATTATCAACCATAATTATCCATAAAATGTATTTTTACACATTGTTGCTTCACCAACATATTGACCACCTTTTAATCCCTTGTGACCCTCACACAAGAGATATTTGTAAATAGGTTATGTAATTCAATGTTTCAATACTTAATGATACCTAATATGGTATACCATGATATTAATGGTCTAGTATGGGGTAACATAGATTGCCAATTTTTTATTTTCCTTTATTTCTAATCATTTAGCATGAACCTAGAAATGATAAAATATAACATTTATATTGAGTCCTTAATTACCTATTAGGTCATGTATAACTATATGTCATAATTACATTATATATATTATATACATGTTATCTAGATTTTATTCTTGATAAGTGGTCTGGACCACCATTCTATTTTCTAGGTTTGAAAACCATAGAGAATTAAAACTCTTGAAATAAAACTATCCATATAAAAATTATTCCATGTAACACTGGCATGTTAAAAACATATGTAAACACCTTATGATCTATGAATAATATGAATTGGGTGGAGAATAAGTACTATCATTACTTATGAAGAGTGTACACCATGGATAGTGATTCTCACTTAGTAGTGGTATAAATGTACACAACTTGTGAAATTTTCCTATTTACAAGTAAAATAGGGTAGTCAATCTTAAAATACCTTGGTTGTGTAAGGATTGTGTTAGTTGATGATCTAGATGCATTAAGTACATAGAATAACACCTTCAAGTTAGTAAATTAAAAGATTAGAATAATTATAAAATTTTATTTCATCATGTGAAACACCTATTTTTGTTTGTCCATCCAAGATGAAAGATTCATCCTTTTGTAGAATTTTTGTAGTGACCCATAAATATTTTGATATTTCTAAATGAACTTGTAATAGTACCCTATGTGAACTAAGTATGCACATTCATACCTTTAAGTGTTAGGTGATTAAATATATAAAATTATTAAAATCTTCATTGGATCAATAAGTATCCATTTCTTACATATGATATGGATGAGTAACATATCAAAGATGTGGAAAAACACAATTTTTACATTAAGATAGTTTTGAAGTTTCTAGCAGCACTTAAACATTAGCCTAAGATTATTTAAATGATATTTCACTAAACCATAAATGGTACAATAATAAAGTTATAATTAAATTAATTTGTAAGATAAAATCCCACATTCCATTGCAAATGGTTTTTTTCTTATCCTATTCTTAAATTTGGATATGATGATAACCATAGAAACCATTAGTGAACATATAGATTTCAAAACCAATAGATTGTTACAAGAATTCATTGATATATAGGGTTGAGAATGTATAATTAACTCAATAATAATAATAAAATGAAATACCACATTTATGAAGATATTTCCATCCTTTTTCAAGTTGGGCAACATCACACTCACCCATTCTGTCTCATTGACTACATATATGACCCCTATAGATGGCATATTATTAATTTCCTCTTTGACCTTAATGTAAATTTTTGGGTTCATATTATAAGCCATATTATTTCTAAATAATTTTGAGATTAATTTTCCATGAGGAAGAATTTACACTCCTCATTCCTTTTAGTTAGGAGGAAATATATATTGTAACTTATGTAATAGTTCCACTACCTGAACTAGTTCTTCATCCATCCAATAGTCTCCACCAATAAAAATATTAGTATATTATTTGGTACATATGTTTAACCTTTTGGTTTTAAAAGATAATTAAAATACTTTTTCTTATCATTATTCCATTTTTAACCTTGCACTCCCCAATAAAATTCTTTACATCTAGGCAATGTAAGTCATTATCAGTTTTCTTTTCTTTTACTTTTCAAATGACCTTCTCTTTCCTAAATATGAACTAAATTTTTTCTCTTCAACCATACCATTTTATTTTCCTTTATAATGTTACACTTTCACTAAATATATCCCTATATAATTGGGTTAGTGTAATATCATTTTTTCTATATAGGTTTCACACATGCTCTTCCATGTTGGCATAATCTTCCATAATGGATTTATGCATCCAATGTAATGGTTTGAAAAATTAAATATTGTTATATAAAAATTAAAAATTATGAATTAAATTTAACCTTAACTACTGACATTTTACCATATCTCTTATTATCTTAATAAAAATATACCATATGTGCACCCAAATATTTAAAGTTTCATTCAAAAATGAAGCCATGGGGCAATTGGTAGAAAATGCACAATATTTGTCCATGCATATGCAAAAATTTATAGGTTTTTTTATTTTTTATGTTTTTTAATCTCTACCATAATTTGGAAATACTTTCTTAATGTTACTATGCTCAACTATGGCATAATTTACCTCCATGGCAACAACCTAGGTGGGTAGTTATGGTTTATGTTCTTCAATGTGTAGTCTAAGGTGAGTAGGTGTTCCCTTTATTTGGGTAAGAATATTTCATGATAATTTTCATATGATGAAATAAAAATTAAAAATTAATAGTATGAATTCCTAATAATCTTCCTCTTACCAATAAAACACTCATTTTACCTATTCATATTGTATAATACCCAAATATTTTTGCAATAGGCTTAGAAAGGTTTAGCCTTAGACATGCCTACTCCTTTGTTCTTAATAGGATATTTGGGTCTAGTATTCCCTTGTGAAAATTTACACTTCGTAACATCATATTAATATTGGATCCATTTATCACATGTAACACTATTGTCATCTGAGATCAAGATTACATCTTGACAACCAATAATTCCATTGTACTGAGGCTTCAAATATTACACACCTTACATGGTGATGTTATAAATATTATTAATTTATTCATCCATGTACACATGCTATAAGTATGTGGGTTCATGATTATTATCAAATGGGATGACCACATACTATTTACCATTATCAAATGTTTGGAAAAACTCAGCCATCAATGGTGGCACAGATTAATATCTCTAGATCATAGTTATTATTATACATAGTTCTTATCTCTCAACCCCTATTTAAACTCTCTTCCACTGGGCTTTCAAAATTATTCTCTAATCAAGTTTTGAAGAGAAACTTAACTCCTTTTGAGCATAAAAGAGTGAAAATATCAGAGTTATTAGACCTAATTTTTAGTAGGTACTCTTGTGAGATTCTATTCCTTCCTAGTATCCATATCATGTGTATGTTGGGGATCACCTTAGATGTTATTTTTCATGTTTATAGGCTCATATAAAATAAAATTATCATCTAGCACATTTAGATGATCAATTTTTGAAGAAGATGATGCATGCTAAAATTTATATTTTTGTGCTTTCATAGTCCATGATTGAGTTTTTATACCAATGCAAAACATGATATTAAATTTTGGTCTTGAAAGTAGTCTACACTCATATTATTTTGGACTTATTTATCTCTTATTATCTCAATCTTGATCATCCCTATTTTTTTTTCATTTTAGATGATATTTTCAAATAGGTAAGGATATTCTTAAATATTTTTCTCCTCTATAAATAATTTTAAGTGGAGAAATTAGTGAAATATATTTGATAATTTTTGAGTGAGCCACACTTATGGTAGGTGTGTGGGGATATCATCCTCTATCTATTACTCTATGAAAGTGTTCTCCATCTTAATTTCATTGTTCTTGATTTACATGTGGTAAAATTTGTTTCCACATTCCATGCTCTCTTGTTTCATGGATATCATGAACCAATCATTTTTTTTAGTGTCATGCTTAGAGGAGTCACATATATTAAATTAAATTGATACTTTTCCCTACATCACCCTTTGAAACATTAATAAGGAGCACACATCATGAACCTCCTAAAACATCATGTAGTATTTGAGAATTTCTATGACATTTTACTAAAGTAGTTACTCTTGGCATTTGATTTCAAAATAATTGAATTAGAAGATGTTTTGAGGGTGGTGTGAGCTATTGGAAGTCATTTTTAATAGTATTAGTGCCATTATTTTATTTTTTATTCCATGAAGGGGTTTATCCCCATGTACAAACTCCTAACTAATTAAATATTTAAAACTACTTATAAATGTCATACTCTTGGCATTTGATTTCAAAATAATTACATTAGAAGATGTTTTGAGGGTTGTGTGAGCTATTGGAAGTCATTTTTTTATAGTATCAGTGCCATTATTTTATTTTTTATTCCATGAAGTGGTTTATCCCCATGTACAAACTCCTAACTAATTAAATATTTAAAACTAGTTATAAATCCTATATAGTTTTTGAAAGGTATTCATTGATAGTGCACATCTAAGAGGTAGGATAAAATCCTTGATGAACCATAAAAAATTGTAAAGAGAATGGATCTCATATGGGAGTTTAGAGATCAAGGTTTTGAATGTTACTTTTGATAATTTGGTCTCTCAAGCCAAATATCAACCCTTATAGTTCAAAACTTTCTCATAGGGTCCTCCAAGATTGAGTATTGTTACCTTAGATCCTTTTATGGTCTTCAAAATGGTCAATTAAGATTTATTATCATTGTTTAAAGTTTCATTTTATGCACTAGGGGTTGATTGAGACATCATCATCTAATAACACGTTATGGATCATTATATGGTATTTTAGGTTCTTATGAGTTGTCTTTAGGTGAGTGGAAGGGTCTCATGTGTATTTTGAAGCTTAAAGAGTGGTCTATATCACATTTTATGAATTTATGGTATTTTATCATAAATTTTAGTATTTGGAGAAATTAATGTTTTTTGTTCTCATGGTATTCATGATTACCTTATCTACTCCTTGTGATAGGGACTTTATTATCATCCTATAGAGGATATCTAGGTCATTTCTGAGTCTTGATATGAGGAATAATTATTTTAAGTATCTACTAAGATGGGTGTGAATTAGTTGCTTAAAAATATCTATTCAATTTTATGAATAATTTATTCATATAAATGATCAATGCATAAACAAAGTAACTACACAAGCATATCATGAAAGAACACAAAATATATGTTGTAAACCCTTTTGGGGGATAAAAACCAATGAACCATACACATGTAATATATTAATATAATGTCAAGACCAAAATTTTAATGAAGCACCAACTTCACAAGGAGATTTAACCCCTATCTAGTTAAACACCCACTCAACTAGTCTTCTTTAAGCTCTATCTTGGAAGGAGGCTCCAACCCCATAGGTATCTTAGCACCAAATTAGTAACCTATGATATATGATCACATTATAAAACATATTTATAACTAAAATATATATGACAAAGTTAATATTCACTCGTTACCCTTTAAACTCACTCAAACAATCTCTTAGGCCTTCTCGCTCAAATAACGCTCTTTTTGGCAGAATTAGGTCAAATGACCTTGATAAAAACTTGTATAAAAATAGTTATATGACTATGGAATTTTCATATAATATATTTAATTATTTTCAATCCCTTAACCTGTTCTCCAAAAAACACTATATCCTTTGCTTAATAATTCAATTCTCTAACTAGTCAAAATAGGTTTATTAGGCCTTGATTTTACAATTGATTCTTTCTCATACCTATCTTGGTCAGATAAGGACCTGAAAATAATTTATTTATTATTTAAATATGTTAATACATATGTTTCACTATATAAACAAACAATACATAAGTTGGTCATAGTCCATAAGGACCAAATCCACTATTAGGCCTATTAGAGACCTAATGCAATTGGGTATATCCTATCTACATGTTACCATTATAAACCTTAGGAACACTTATTTTATTAAAAAATGGATGAAAAAATTAATAAATTTCTAAAATATACTTATTATAATTAAAACTTAGGTACCCAACTCGATTTGGCCCATTTCACTACTTGGACCTACTAATTAGGTATCTTTACCAATAGGCCTTCTCATTGCTTGAAAGTTTGTCTTGAAAATTTGAGACATATACACAAATTAAAAACATAACCCATGGATAAATTAATATTAATTATATATTAAAGACTTAAAAAAATCCAAAAAATATTTGGTATTCAACACATATGCCAAAATTCTTAGAAACACTTCTGTAAAAGGCTTACTCAAAAACACCACACACTGTCAACACATAGTCAAAATCATTTGACTCTCAAAGATTGAATAGGGACTTAAAATTAATATAAATACATTAAAATTATAAAAATAGTTGTATATAATAAATTAAATATCTTTTTATTATTCAAATTATTGAAAAATGACTCAGGAACATCCATTTTAGATATATAAAAAGTTATATATGACTATTTTTATAATTATAAAAGTTGCTTGTGGGACCAAAAACAAAGTCAAGAAAATCAACTTATAAAACATCTATGGGAACACTTATGTAACATTAAAAATTTTTTTTGTGAGAATTTATAATCATTATATCATATTTTTAAATATATATTTCATTTTTTTATATCAATGTTAGTCTTACAACCCAATTTCACTATGTCACTCTACATATATTTCACTATGTTAGACAAACTAGTTTAATGACAAGTTTTGGCATAGGTGTAGGAATCATAAAAACTTATAAAAAATGGGATATGATGGATAGGTATTTAATAATTAACCCATTCCTTAGGATCCATCCCTAGCGTTATGTAACCAATCCCTAATCTCATTCTCATTCTCACCTACTTTTCTCACTATTTTCCTCATTAGGCCAGTTTTAGTGATAGGCTAACTTCCACGACTAGTTTAAAAAAAATTTGGTTATAAAACTAAATATAATTATAATAAAATATAAGTCATTCACATCATCCTCAATCTATTTTTATGATTTGACCTGGTAAATCCTGCTTGTAGCATCAAAAACCTTTAAAATAAGGGTTTTATTATAGTTTCTACTCACTGTGAAGATAAACCAAAACCACCTAAGTAAAAATTGAAGAGTAATTTACATGTTCCATGCATAAAATTATTTCAATATGACCATTATTATCCATAACCAATTATATATTTCCTATCAAGTCTTTGTTATGGATTTAGGAGGGTTTTAACTACCTTACCTTGTTAGCAATCATTCATAAAGGATTGTCCCTCAATTCCAAAACCAATGAAAATAAAGTAAATATAGGGAAATTAAAAATATAACATTAAGTACTTAGGATATCATTAAAATTTTATACATGCCAATGAACATTAAAAATTTCTTTTTCGATCTATAACACCTAATTATGTGCACACAATCAACATTACCACCAAATTTCTTGATTTTTCCTATAGGATATGAATTCAAAATTTGGTGAAAATTATTATCACAATCCTTCACACTTATTTAAATTATTTAAAGAGATCTGACAACTTGTAAAGTGAACTTGACCCCTCATTTAGACCACATTAGGTCTCTTTTTACACTATGCCTTGAACTACCAATCCCATCTAGACCATGAACACAACCTAAAACCTCTTAAAATATTATTAAAGATTCATACCCATGTCATAAAAATAATAATATGATATCACTTTAAACCTTTATTATATAAGTCTTAAATATCTTCTCTCACTAAGGCACTAAGCCTATATCTTCTCACTAGGTCTCTTCATGCAAGAGATAAAATTCAAACTAGTATTTGGGGTCATATGAAAACTTGTTTTCCTCTTTCCCATGTTCAAGAAACTTAGAAAACTTACTCATGCCTATACTGACCCACATCATAAATATTTACCATGCTTCATGCATACATATTTACAAAATTGGATTAGGCTACTTAAGATACCTTGTATGCTCCTTTGTACTTAGAGCTCACTCAAGATGTTTGCCTTAGATTTTGAACATGATCTTGATATTTCATCAAACATCAAATAGAATACCAGGTTTCCTTTAAATTTTATCTCATATATAAAAAAATCTTATTTTTCACACAACACTTCACTAATCATGACATCAACTCTGACCTTTTTCATGAAGGACATTAAACTTGATTTTGACATCAATGATTACATAATTTTTTTAATAAAAACACTAGGAACATACCTCAACACTAATGATATTTATAGTGTTATCATATATAGTCCATCTATAATGAATGTTTCAATATCCAATGATCCCCTAAGGTCATCAAATGCACTTCAAACATGTCACATAAGTTAACCTTATATTTATAATCCATTGAAGGTGTGTTTTGTATGTCACATTGAAACTAGGATTTTTTAAAGGTATCATAGTCATTTAAAAGTCATTAAAAAGTGATATTATATGAAAATAAGGTCTTTTTTAGAATTCAATCACCCTTCATTCATAAAACATGACCACATGCTTGAAAAATTTATTTTTAAAACTTCCCTCAATCCATAACCTCTAGTTTAAAAGTGTATTTGACCTCTCATTTCCATATTTTTGGTTTGTAATGGATTCCCAAGATCTCCAAAAATAAAAATCTAGAGAAGTGATGGTTTTCAAGTGTTTTCAAGACTTGTACAGTTAGGATAGGGTCAAAATAGGTTAGAAATCTCATTGGAAATCACTTTTAGGTAGTACAGAGGAGAAACCATGTTAACAAAGCTAAGAGAGAGGAAGAAAAGGTACCAAAATAGTCATCAATCTCTTAAACATATATGAATAGATACATTCATATGCTTGGTATGGATAAGAGAGAGAAGATTATGTCTTGAGATCTTGACCAAATGAGGATACTTGAGTATCCTTAAATTTAGTGTAATTATTTCTCTAATCCATTCCCCCTCCTTTATGAACAATTGTTAATATATTAGGGGGTCAAAATGTACCATAAAGCCCTACACAGTTAGCATTGGGCTTTCCAAGTTGATTTGTGAGTTCATTTATGAAGGATTAAGGTTATAAAGGTCTCTATAGATCCTTATAAATATTTTGAAAAAATCTCCCATCATATTCATGTTTTTACAATTTATAACTGAGTAGCACCCTTCATGATAGAGTAGTTACAAGTTAGAGACAATGGATTCTTGATGTTTTAGGGTCTATAGTGCATGAATTAAATGAGTATGGATATATTTATTGAGTGATGAATTTTGGGAGGTTAATTCAAACTTTACCTGATCCTTGATCACATAACTAGATCATCCAAATAAGGTTAATTCCTTCAAAGTCTTGATTTTAAGTGTAATTATCATGTATAGTGTGATCTCCCTTGCAAGTGTGATCAGGGTGTTTCATTGTGATAAATTTAGATAATTACAAGGTTATACTAAAAAATTCATGATATTCATTTTATGTTCATATTATATGGTATTGGCTTTATGTTCCTCAATTCCTCATACTCATAGACCATTCTTAGCCTAAAGAGACATCCTCCTAATTGAGCATCGATAGGCCTATTTAGAAAAACTAAGGAAATGAAGTATTTATTATTGGTAAATATAATAAGTATAAAAATAATCATGAAAAATAATGGGTGATTGATAAATTAGGATCAATAATATTAAACCATTCAAAGATGATAAACTTATTCAAAACACCTATTAAGCACACATGGTTGTGACTATAAATTGAAAAGACACTAATCGTGTGATTATTATAGGAGATATAGAGGGGTGGAGAATAATAATGAATAACCATGAAGCATTTTATAACCATTTAATATATCACTAAGGAACCACTTGAGAAGGAATGCACTTATTACACTCACAGTCAAGGTAAATTTACTAGGTCTACTACAAGCAGGATTATGAAGAAGAATAGGAGATGATTGAGCTATGTATGCATCAAAGGTGAAGGAGTAAGAAATAGGTCTCTTGATTTTTATACAAATATTTCATAGTATTAATTAAGATGGTTTTGTCTTTGAAACAAAATGAAGATCCTTGAAAGGCTATTTAGCTCTAGTAGGCCTAAATATGTAGTCATATGACTAAGCATGAAACTGGAAGACAAATTAAATTCTTAGGAGTATTTGGAGGATTGAAGGATAAAATAAAGTGATTTATTATGATATAATGTTAATAATTAATTTTAACTCAATTAATTGAGAGTTAATTCCAATAACCAAACATTTAGAGTTAAACTAACCTATTGGCTTAGAAACCCTAAGCCTACATATGAGAGATCTAAAGACACATTGGAGATTTTAAAAAGAAGGTAAACCATAATAATGTGTTAGAAGAGTTTCATAGGTATGATATAGGTTTTTTAATCCAAACTCATGCATTTTCACACCCTACACAATTAATTTTCCTCTCTTGACCCCACACCTGCATGTTTTCTAGTTTGATAGGTGTCATCCTCACATGTGAATGACAAATAATAGGTGCATGTAGTTCTTAAGTACTAGGTTAAGTTGAGGTAGGTTGTATACTTTTTTTTTTATTATTATTTATTTAATATAGACCATTAGGTATATGAACAATTGTTAAGAGACTATGCATGTTTGAACTTGCCTAAAGCCTCCATAATGATTTAGTGGAAGAGATGATGAGCTAATTGACTTAAAATGGACCTATTTGGATAAAGAAAGATCAATATGATTTTTATAGGTCTCATGAACACCAAAAAAATCTAATATTTCACACATGTGAGTTATAAACTGTATAAATCAATCCTAGGAGTGACTTTTATAAGCTAAAAAAAGGTAGTTTAATGAGGTTTCCCCTAAAATTGGGTTGAGTAAGGCCTCATGGAGTCTCATGGAGGCATCAATGTTATGAAACATGGGATGATACATAGTAAAGAGGTAATGGATCATGATGAATCATAGTGTTATCATGAAATTAAAGATGTCAAAAGAATATCCTTGTAACTGATCTTTGAGAGATGACCTTGTAACTCCTCATTCAACCACTAGGCCACATTATATGAAGGACACTATACCATTGATTTAATGCATGGAGATGGTTATAAGGTTTTTACTTACTCTCATGAATATTTATAACTATTTTGGATGAGTAACAGTCATTAAGGCTTCTCCACTCCATCTCTATGACATACTCTCCCTCTCTTTATCTCTCATGTTCTATAAATTGGGATTAGAAATCCATTTTAAGTATCTTTATGCTAGGTATGAGAAGGTTATGGTTATTTGTATCTTTCAACCTCAAGCTAATATAAGGACTGATGTAGCCTTCTTCATACTAGTTTATAGTGTGTTCATGCATGTTTGATTTTCCTAAGTGGTTGAGTATTTTTCACTTTGTAGGCCCTTATTTTCACCTAGATGTTAGTGGACTTTTCCTATCTAGGTTACATGGTGTGTGAAGGTGTTAATGATTGTGTTTATAGTGAAAATTGATTGATAGTGTCTTGAACAAAACCTCTAATTCATTATACTAAAATCATAGTCATTTAAAATAACCTCCATGTGAAGTACTACTGTGTAGGACTCATTTGTAGAGAGTGTTTTATAAATTTGTCTTTATTTTGGTCTATAAGTGTTTTTGAAAGATCAAGTAAATGAGACACAACATATTGGTTCATCACCTCCCATAACTTAGGTTTGATTTCATGCTTTATTCTATCCCTTTTCATTGGCAAGACAAATAGGTTTAGTTAGGTATTGACTTAAGAGGATGCATTAGGGTATCTAGCCCCAAACTAGAGACTCACCTCACCCACTAAGTCACCCACAACTAGAGGTGATTGTTGATTTAACCTATTTGGTCATATTGGTGTATTATTCCTAGTTTAGTTAAAGGGTCTAAGTAGTAAAATTAATAAATAAATATGCAATAATTAAGCTAATAATTTTTGTAAATTATAGTTCAATTTAGACCTTTCTAAAAATAATAACAAGAGGGAGAAAATAAGACTTAGTTAAAAACTAACTTATACGGCTGAGACAAGGTCCAAGGTTCATTATGCCAGACTAAAACATTATCACAAACTAGAATCTAATCTTTTTTTTATGATTGGAAAATATAATAAAAAATATATAGGATTAGTACTAGCACTATAGGCCACCTCTACCACTATTTTCCAAGAGATCTAAGCTTTCTGGGTTTTATTCACTATGCCTGTGTGACCTTGTCTATGAAGTTTTAATAGTTGGAAGTATATAGAGCTCCTTATAGAGTATATATTCTCTTCAAATTATATACTCTATTATTATTTGACTAATTTAAAGAAATAAGGGGGGTTAGTGTGTTTAAGATTCACTAAACATGTATCCACACCCCTTATGTGGGCATACTCCCTACATACAAATACTCTTAAGGAGGATCAAGCCATATATAGTTCTCCCACTTGATGTGATTTGCGTAATAGAGTGTATGAATATGAAAAAATTCTAAATTGGATGTGCTTGAGGTGGATAGGGACTAGTGTAAGGGTTTGAGTAAGCTTGTAAGTATATTGGTTGGATGTATGCAGAGAATAGGGAAGATTCCTTAAGTGGTCTTGCTTATATTCTTGCTTGCTTCATGATATTTACCAACCCTTTCCAAATGATCTTTGAATGGGATTTTATAAGGATCTATTGGTCATGGGTTGAATATGCTCACATTAGGCAAATAAGGATAAGGATAGGGAATTGAAAGAAACTAACCATTGGGGATAAAAAATAATTTGGATAGGAGAACTAAAAGTGGATAAGACTGACATTAGTGATGTAGTCCAAGTGTGGCACTATTATCTAATTGATGGGGCTTGGGGGGAGGGATTAATCATGGAAATAATAGTCTAGTTGAGCTAAAAGTAAGTCTAAAAGGCTATAGATGATTGGGAATTAGTGATAATCTACCCATGAGGGTCATGAGAGTAAGAAAGAGGGGCATATGGGTTAAGTGTCACAATCCACACTCAAGTTACTAATTTTTTCATTTTATATGACTACATTTTCCCACCTTTATTCTAGTGATGTAACAAATCAAAATACTAAGATAAAGGAAAAATAAAAAAGCATACCTAAAATTTTCTACAAGGGTGGAGCTCATGAAGCTATGTGATGCTAGGTGTTCATAGAGAGAGAATGCTATGAAGTAGGAATCTACAAAAAAATAAAGAGTAGATCAGTTCTTACTAGATACACAAATCTAAAATAAGAATGTATATATTTGGGTAAGAGAGAGAGGAAGAGAAAGGAATGAATTTACCTTACTAGGTACATGGACTAATACAAAACTTATTGTGATGCTGAGTGATGTTAGATGATTTTGAGTAATCCTAGATGATGATGCACTAAGAGTAATATCTTAAACAGAGCTAAGTGCTCAATTCCTTGATAGTGGTTTAAGAATGGAAAGGCTTGCCCTTTGGCTCCATCATTTCCAACTAAGAAAAGCTATGTGATCATGTATGTAAAAATTTATGTTTGGACTATGTGTCCAATCCCTTTGAATAGGTGGCTTAAGAATACAAAAGCTAGCTAGTCCTTTGGCCCCATCATTGCCCCATGAAGTGAATCTATAAACTGATATTGATATGAAATGTATGTAATCCATAGGGCATGCAAGTATTGAGAATGCCTAGGTAATGTTGAACTCAGAAAGAAATGAAAATAAATGTGTCATGCACATTTCCCCCAATCACTAGTGTCTAAAACATAGATTCTGATCTGGAAGTAATTATAACTACCCTATCTAGAACTAGAAGTGAGAGCCATGATGTTACACATTATTCCCCTTACATTTGGATTCTTTAAGCAAAACTTTACTAAAAACTATTGATTCTAAACTAGTCTGACTATGTAAAACTATAATTGAACCTATTTTTCGCCTACTTCTATAAAGTCTAGTTTTTATTGTGTTTAGGAAAGAGCATTGAAAATGGATAGTAGTGGCAGTAGTGATGTAGTATAGTTTCAATGCTATTGTCCTATAATAAATTTGATGATTGTTTTGACATTTTTAGTATCTTCCTAGTCTATTATGATTGGTTTAATGTCTGATTATTTTTCTAGGTGTTCTAAAATATAGATTTTTTATTGTTAAGAGCTCTAAATCTCTACAACAAAACCCCTATTTGTTTCCATCTCTTTTTAGGGTATGAATGAAGACCCTAAAATGACTACCCTTAGAAGAAAGATCCTTGCAAGTGTGTTATTTTACAAAGATACATGAAATAGCAATGATAATCGCTAAGATATCTCAAGATATAGCATGGTTTATAATGAGATATTGTTAGATCAATAGGGGTATGCTTAGATAGATATAATAATTAAATATCATATGCAAAGTAATAAACTAAAACTAAAAGTGTTAGTTGTTAGTTGTTAAGGAGGGATGGAGAATGATGTTCATTATGGCATCCAAGAAAGTAAGAGAATGCATGATTGGGATCATGGCATTGAAAAAAATTGAAAAATAATTAAGCAACAATCACACAAGGCAAGAATCAAGAAATATAAAAACATGGCCAAGTAGCTAGGAAAATAAGGGAAATAAGCACATATCATTCAAACTAGAAAGTAAACATACAAGGCATGTTCAAATGCTATATACACATACAACTAGAATAAACAAGGGTTGGCATGAGGGCCACAATCACTTAAAAGAGTATAAACAAAGGAGATTGGAAAATTTCTTAAGGCACACACATGAATAGAAGCAAAGGACATAACCAGGATGGTGTAGTCATGTAGAAAATTCCCCTAGTGGGTGAATATATCAATGTGTGTCTTAAATGTAGAAGTAGGATGCCCCCTCATGTTAGGTGTGGGGCCTAATTGTCTTATAGGATTAGAGGTTAAAATTTTGATGTTACTTCAACTAGGTTTGGATCCCATTATTTGAATCTTTGATTGCATGGGGGGTTTCAAGGGGGGTAACCCCCTTTGTAAGGTTTAGGTGGGATGACCCCCCTAGTGGGGGTCCTAGGGCCACGTACCCTGGAGAATTTTTTAATTAAAATTACCTTGTTAAAATATAATTTCATAGTCAATTTGGGTCATTAATTGAAGGTTTATAGATCTGACGGTAGAGGCTATGTTTAGGTGTTTTTACCCTAAAATGTATTGATGTATGGCTAAGATGTATGAGTGTAAAATATGATGAGATATTAATAGTGCACATAGAGGAGGCAGAAAAGGTAGAGAAGTGTAACAGGGTTTGTTACAAGATTTTATTTCTCCCTTGTATTTCTTTAAATAATAAATTGGACAAGTTTGGTGGATGTCACCCATCTTGGGTGAACCATGTTAAATTTGGCATCTCTTCTTATGTGCATGTTTATTTTTTATTTTTTTGAATGTTTGAATAATTCATTTCATAGTTTCTCTTGTATGTAATTTGGGGATATATTTGGGTTTAAATTTATCCTTACACCTCAATGGGTAGAGTGAATCAAAAGGAGTTGGATGTCATTACACACACTCAAAGAAGATCAAGTAAAGCATGCTAATGTAAATAAATTGATAAACAATAGCATATAATAGCAAATATAATTATAGAATAGTAGTAGAAATGGAAAGCATGGATAATGCATATAATCAAAATATTCTTGGTGTTTTTGATTTATTTGAATGTTTTTAGAATTTTGATATATTTGAATGGTTTTGAGATTTTGTATTAATTTTGAATTTTCTTAGATTTTGTATTGTTTTTGTATTTTGAGATATATTTGAGCTATATAGAATCAAGCATAAGAAACTATGTATAGGTAAGGCTAAGAAGAGATGATACTAACTGAAGAATCTCATGGGAGACTCCTTACAATGGTGTCCTGTATCAAGGAAAGTAATCATCCATGATCATGAAGCATGATGGAAATGCTAAGACTATGGATCTAAAAGATGTATATGATATAAATGATCTAAAATTTATAAAGTATAAGTTGAGTTTAGGGTCCCCCTGTAACTATAAGAAGTGGATGCAGTTATAGGGCTCTTAGGGACCCATCTAGTAGTAGGATAAGCTCTTTGAACATGTTCTCTGTGAGTAGATGCAAGAGATATCAATGATACTACCCTAGGTGTGAATACTATAGGAGGAAGCTATATATAATCCTAAATCTATGGAGGTGTATGAACTCTCTTTACTGGTGATGGATACCTTAATTGTGTTTGAATCAAAACTAGAGGAGGAACTATAATTGGTGGTAAAATTGAAACTGGTGGTAAAACTAAAATTGGTGACTTTGAAATAGTAGATGGATCTAAAGTGGGGAGTGGTAACTCATATGCAACTCCACTAGCTATAATAACTTGATTAGAATGAATGAATTTCATGCATTTTTGAAATGTAGAAGTTACTACAAAAAAAATTTGAATCTATGGTCGATCAAGTAACATATCAAAAACTCCTACACTAGAAATAATAGTGAATAAAGTGGCCATGTGTGTTGGACCAAACTATAAAGGAATTATAATCTCACCTAATGAATTTTGTATGTACCCACTAAATTCATTGATAACTATGTCTATTGGGGTAGTATCCTACTCTAAATATCCTAAATGTTATAATAATGTCATAGTGCACATGTTCACACTAGACCCATTGTCTATAAGAACACTATGGATAGGATGATTATGAATATAACATCTAATAAATATTTCATGATAATCATAATCATCCTCAATGATCTCCTGCTCTGAGAAGGATATGGAAGGTCTAGCTAGAACTCTAGAATTATATATATAAGTCGCATTGCTCAAAGGATGTACCTCAACTAAAGGTGTCTTGTATGTATCTAGTGGTAGATGTGCATGATATGCATGGTGAACCCATAATGTGTCCCATGTCTCCTATTTAGAATGTTATATAAAAGGATCTAAAAATATTTTCAAAACTTTATTCTTTATTTGTTTTTCTTGAGGAGGCTCAACTAAAGTACCAAGATCAATATGATTTCCATCTATAAAATCCTATATCTTGTGTCTCAAACTGATGCATCTATTTTTTTTATGGCCTGCTGCCCTATGAAACTCACAAAATGCATGCTAATCATATTCCCTTGGAATAGTCTTTGTTGGGTCAAATTATCAAATAAGACAGAGAGATATGATGTGACATTCAAATAGCTACTATAAAATTCTAGTTGGAGAAACTACTAGATTGGTAAAGGTTCACCATGAGGGTGTTGATAAAACCACACACTAAGGTGGATTAGAAGCTACATTAACTATCAATTGATTTTGACTCTTACTATCATTGACCTTGACTTTGTATGGGACTTTTTTGTTACTCTTGTTTGTTGTTTTTGAGATACTTGTGTATTTGAGTTTGTTGATTGAAATTAGTTTGACCTATCTTTATTTTAGTGTGTGACATAATTTAGTAAATGAATAAATTATTTTAAACATAGTTGATTCATGCAAATTTTGTAGAAGAATATATTTGAAGAGATCTTGTAACTCTTTATTAGCCATGGGGCTAGTCTCTTAGCCAAAATAGTCTTATATCAAAGAACATAATCTATGAGATGTTCATTTGACCTTTGCTTTTGTTTTATAACTTTGGCATATGAAACTTTATCACCAATGTAAATGCTGAAATGAGCTAGGAAAATGTGAGCTAAAGGATTGAATGCATTAAACAATTAATTTGATAGACTATAGAACCATTGTAAAGCATAATCATTTAGGATCCATGAGAATAACTTGGTTAGTAACTAGTCATTTAGCACATATTCCAAGAATGTTTCAAGAAAATATCTCAAATGTGTCTCTAAATCACCCTTGCCATCATATAGAGTAATCTTGTGTTAAACAAAACCTTGTGGCAAGGGTGTAGAAGCAATGTGACGTATTAATGGTGTATGTAGTAGAGCAAAAAGATACAAAGCTTGTGTAGGTCTAGAGGTACCTTGCTCAAGATGTATCACCTTGGATTGAATAGATCTTATCTCTTACACAAGGGATACCACATCAAGAGACAAAGTTATACTAGTTATAGCTGGTGGCATAAAGGTAGGTTGGGATTTTATAGGGGGTTGTTGAGACATAGTCACCCCTATAATGTTATTTACAACTAGTTGTTCTATGGTTTGGGAAGATTAACCATTGTTCAATATTTATTATTCTTCTTATAGTGTTTTAAGCATATCATCTTACATGTTAGGGTGTTTTGTTAAGAGTTATTAAAGTTGCCTTTTATCAGTTTCATCAAAATTGGTGTATTGGGCCATTACTAAGGTAGGAAAATAATTTGAAATTTGATTGAATTTTTTGTACTAATTTGTAATAGGCAAAGTGCTATAGAAGAAAAGTACTGAATATAGGAAATGTAAAGTCCTAAATGTAATGAAATAGAAATTATTTAAAAATAATACGAAGCTCACAAACATGTAATGTGATACCTTAAGAAGCAATAGGACCTAGTATATGAAACTAGGGTTTGAAAGATGATTATTTTGAGATTTACTATGAAATTTCAAAATTTAAAGTGAATTAATGAGTTAGATATGCAAGAAAAAAATCATAAATTTATCAGAAAAATTATGATTCAAAGAGACCTAGAAGATGCATTTAGGGTTTTGAAAAATAAATGTTTTTTTAAAATTACTATTGAATTTTGAAATTTCAAGTGAATTTATAATTTCAATATGCTAATAAAAAATTAGATAATTATTGAGAAATTACTAGGAAAATATTGGGATCTAGTATGGGCATCTAGGGTTTGAAAGAAAATTATTATGAAATTTTAAAATTTAATGCTAATATTTTATTTTATTATGCAGGTAAAAAATAAAAAAAATATAGGAAAAATTTAGTAGGAAATTTACCCTAAGGTTTATAGGGTTTTTATGTGCAAATGAAGTAAGCCAAGTTCACCATATGATTTTAACCTATTTTGGAATATTGGTGTATTATTCCTAATTTAATAAAAGGGTCTGAGTAGTAAAATTAGTAGATAAATATGTAATAATTAAGATACTAATTTGTGTAAATTATATTTCAATTTTTACCTTTCTAAAAATAGTAATAAGAGGGAAAAAATAAGACTTAGCTAAAAATTGACTGAAACAGCTGAGATAGGGTCTAATATTCAGTATGCAAGATTGGTACACTATCATAAACCAAGATTTCATCTTTATTTTATGATTTAATAGGAGTGTCAAAAGTGGACAAGAGTGGCATGGACATTATAGTCCACCTCTACCACTGTTGTCTAAGAGATATGAGCTTTTTATGTTTTGTTCGCTATACCTGTGTGACCTTGTCTATGAAGTTTAGGTAAATGGAAGTCTATAAATCTCCATGTAGACTTTATTTTATCTTTAAACCCTATACTCCATTTTTATTAAACCAATTTTGAGAAAGAGGGGTGTGGTTAGTGTGTGTAATATTCACTGAACATGTATCCACTGCCCTTATGTGGGCATGTTGCCTACACACCAATACTCTGAAGAGGGATCAAGCCTTATGTAGTTCTACCACTTGATGTGATTTGGAAATAGAGTTTATGAATATGAAAAATACTAAAATAGATGTGTTCTAGGTGGCTAGGGATTGGTGTAAGTATTTGAATAATCTTGTAAGTGTATTGGCTAGCTCTATGTAGAGAATAGGGAAGATTGATTGAGTAGTCTTGCTTGTATTATTTTTTACTTAGTGATATTCGCCAACCATTTCCAAATTATCTTTGAATGGGATTTTATAGGGATATATTTGTCATGGGTTAAATGTGCTTGCATTAGGTTAACAAGGAGAAGGATTGGGAATCAGAATAAATTGATCATTGGGGCCAAAAAATGAATTTGGATAGGATCACTGAAAGTGAATAGGAGTGGCACCAACACTATAGTCCAAGTGTAGTGTTATTTTCTTGAGTTGATGGGGCTTGGGGGGATGGATTATTCATGGAGAGAGTAATCTAGCTAATCTAGGATTAAGTCTAGAAGGCTATAGATGACTGGGAATGAGTGAAAAGATGCTTATGAGGATCATGAGAGAAATCAAGAACCTATGGGTTGGGTGTGACAAGCCAAAATCAAGTTACCAATTTTTGCATTTTATATGAGTATAATTTCATTGTCTATATTGGATGAGGTAAGTCTAAAAATCCTTTACATCAAGGATGCAATCCATATGGATACAAACTTATGGCATGCCTGATGGGACTAGAATTCAAGGAGGTTAGAGTATTGCTCTTATCATTTCATGACCTTGAGAAGCTTCAAACATTCTAATGGTAGATTAACACTGAATTCTCATGCCAAAATTTGCCACAAGGTCTTAAACCAAGGTTAAGGAAGTTAAGTTTATTGGTAGTTCACCTTTTTTGTTATTTTTCCCATGATGTTTAATGGTTGGATAAAGGAAATTTATTTTTTACACTTCCTTTCAAAAAATATCATTACCCATATTATCCCTATGATGATTTATATCCATCTTATAATGATTCTTCTTATTATCCACATGACTATAGTTATCAAGATGATCAACCTTATTGTCAGCCTCCTTGGTAGCCTTGATATGAAGAAGACTACCGCCCCTTCCCTCCCCAGCCATCCTTTCAAGCTACACCTAGTTCATATAATGAGTGTAATGAGATAAAAAGCATGAGTCAAATCATTGGTAGTGAGTTATTATCCTTGAAGGAAAAACAAGATCAATGCAATTAGTCATTTTAGCCTCCTATTATCCCATGTCAAAATTCTTCATCCACTCCTCCAACGTCAAGTCATAACCAAGGATAAAGGAAGGATATAGAGATAAAACCATGTAAATTACCAAGATTTCAAAGCTTTTCACCACTTCCTCAAGATAAAATTGTCCATGGATGTCAAGATATGCAAGGAGATAAAGGGGTTGTGAACACGAAGACTAAGAAGTTACCAAGTTTTTAGAGTGCCTCCTTAGCCCTTAAACTCACTCAAGGGTAGCCTATAAATCCCTATGTTCCTACTCCACCACTAAAATTTTTTTCCCTCCCACCATCTCCCTATTTGAAGAAATACCTATGGTTTGGAGAGTACATGAAGTGAATTTAAATGAAGAGAAGGATTTAGAAAAAAAGTGTGATGAAGGTATGGACACATGGTAACCTTCTTAGATCAAGTACCCTAGTTACAAAATTCTTGATCTTTGTGCCATTTAGGTGGGAAAACCTGACTTGTACGAATAGAAACTTGGTGGAGTGGTAGTTTATATCAAGAAAAGTCTAATAAAAACTATAAGTGTTCCCTAAGAAGTTCACCATGAAGATGTCCAAGTGATAAATACAACAAATGTATAATTATAAATTCTTCAAATTTATTATATTTCCCAAGATAAAGTAATATCTATAGATGAAATCCCTTGTTTCATTTCAAATGATGTTCAAAATGAATAAATTTAGTCTTTTGAACATAGTATTGATCAATAAGAAGCTACTTAGAGTAATGATGATTTACTTGAGGAATTATAAATGGTTTTAGACCTCATGGAGATTTCATGTTTCATATAGTAAGAGATTGATGAGTTTGTATAGCATGAGCCTGAAGAAGTCCAATAAGAACTTGCAATACTATTTGAAGTGGGAGTTCTTAGTGTGTAAAGGAAACTTGATAATTATTGGTAATAATTATACCATATTTTTATGTAAGAGCTTGAGGATATAGTGACAAAAACTTTGGAACAAGAAAATTCTTATGTCTTTTATGAAATATAAGGTCAAAACAAGCCTAAAGAAACTAGTGGGTATATTTCAAATGCTATTGACACTATTATTATTCATAAGGAGCAATGTGTGAATCCTAAGGAATATGAAGAGATACTTGATCAACTTGTAGCAGATAGTCCTCCAATTGAGGAAACTCAACAGGTTAATATAGTTCATTTTGAATTGGAATAAGATGAATTACAATCACATCATGATTACATAGTAGGTTTTGAAACTCTTAACAACCATATCCCTTGAGTCTAAAGAGGAATACTTTTTTCAAGCTAGTCTAATTTATATTGATCAAAAATAAAATTTAAAGGTTGATTGGAAAAAATACGTTGAGTTAATTCCATAGGTTGAAGTTATTTACAAAAGGTACACAATAGGTTGGTAAAGACACACTCATTGAGGATAATTATGCATTTTGGAATGAAATTGACAAGTTAGTTGAAGAGCTTGATGAGCTTGCAGTAGATGATAGGAAGCATGATGCCACCTAAGTTGCTACAAATAATCAACAAGCATACTTATATGAAGTACCATTTGTTGAGGTTGTAGCTAAGCATCATCATGAGGTGGGTTCTGAAGTACAAAAGGAATATATCTTCATACGAGACTAGTTTGTAGATATCACTTGACTTGAGGGGATGCTAAGAAGAGTGGCATTCAAGGAAAAGATGAAGATAACAAGATAAAGGTCTCAGAGGTAGGTTGCCTTATGAATTTATTCATATCAAGGATCAAAGTATTAAATAAAATTCCACTTTGACCTAAGAAGAAGGAGACATGTCCAAGTTAGTTATTTATAATAGATTATCTGTGTCTTATTTCTAATAAGTGTTTCTTAGCACAAGTGTGGTGTGTTTGATTCTTGCTTTATTTGATGTGTTTTACTTTATTGTGTGGGTGGTGAGATTTTTTTAGTCCTTTAAGGCTTGTGTGGTGATAATTCCAACTATCATCTCAATAATATTGGTCTTCTCAAGTCATTATTGTCATGTGTGAATCCTTTTCCAAAAGATGAAATAGTTGGTGCTCTTGACCAATAGGTACGTCAACCCATGTGAGTCACCAAGAATGTTGATAATTTGGATTCCTATGCCAAATATCAAACCATATAGTTCAAAAATTTCTCATAGGACCATCCAAGCTTGAGTATGGTTACCTTATATCTTGTCATGGTCTTCAAAATGGTCAATTAATCCTTATTAGAATTATTTAAGGTTTCATTGTATACATTAGGGGTTGTTTGAGACATCATCATTTGATAACATGTTATGGATCATTAGATGGTGTTTTAGGTTATTATGAGTTGTCATTGGGTGAGTGTAAGTGTATCATGTGTATCTTAAATCCTAAAGAGTAGTTTGTATCATGTTTGATGAAGTTAAGGTATTTTAGTAGAAATTAAGGTATTTAGAGAAATTAAGGTTTCTTATTCTCATAATATTCTTGATTTTCATAGATACTAATCATGATATGGGAATTTTTAAAATTATGTAAGGGATATCAAGATCATTTTTGAGTCTTGACACAAGGCCTAATGATATATCTAGGGTTATCTTTTATAGTCCATTTGCCAATCATGTTTTAAGTTCTAATGAGCCCCTAAGGTCATCAAATGCCCTTAAAACATGTCACATAAGTTAACCTTGTATTTATAATCCTTTGAAGTAGGCATGTTTTGTATGTCACATTGAAATTAAGAGTTTTCAAAGGTCTTTTGGTCATTACAAAGATATAACAAGGTGATATTATATGCAAAGAAGGTCTTTTTCAGAAATCAAGCACCCTTCAATCACCAAAAAGGCCCACACACTTGAAAAAGGAACTTTTCAACTTCCCTCCATTAGTAAGATATATTTTTAAAGTGTATTTGACCTCTCATTTCCCTCATTTTGTCCTCTAATGGGTTCTCAAGATCTCAAACAAGAAAAATATAGAGAAATTATGTTTTATAGGTGCTTTCAGGACTTGTATGGACTTGTATGGTCTAGTCAAGGTTAGAAGAGGCTAAACATCTCATGGGGAATCACATTCAGGCATCAAAAAGGAGAAGACATGGTCATAAAGCCAAGATAGAGGTTGAAAAGGTACAAAAATCTTCATTGATCTCTTGGCAATGTCGTGAGGGCTAAATTCAAATGTTTGGTATGGATAGGAGATTGAAGATAGTGAATTAAGCTATTGAAAAAAGTAGGGTAATTGAATAGCCTTCAATTTAATGGCATTAGTTATTTTATCCATTCCCCTCCATTATGAATAATCAGGGTAAAAATGCACTACCAAACCCTAGTTTTGCCCTTTTCAAGGGGATTTGTGAGCTTGTTACTAAAGGAGTAAGGTTGCACAAGTCTCTATATATCGATATCAATCTTCTAAAAACATCTCCCATCATATTCATGTTTGTATAAGTTATAACTGAGTAGCATCCTTCATGATGGAGTAGTTACAAGTTAGAGACAATGGATTATTAATGTTTTAGGGTATATAGTGTATGAAGGAAATGAGGATTTCTTTGTTTATTGAGTTTTGGATTACTGTATATTAATTCAAACATTCCCTCATCCCTGATCACATAAATATGTCATCAAAAGAAGCTTAATTCTTTCAATGTCCTGATTTCAAGTGTAACTACTATGCATAATGTGATCTCCATTGCAAGTGTGAGTAGGGTGTTTCATTATGATAACTATAAAAAATCATTAGGTTATTATAAAACATGAATGAGATTCATTTAATGGTCATACCATGTGGTATTTTCTTCATGTTCCTCATGTCTTCATAATCATAGATCATTCTTATCCTAGAGAGACATGCTCCTAGTTAAAGCATTTATAGACCTATTTAGGCAAACTAAGCAAGTGAGGTATTGACTATTAGGAAAGATCAAAAGAATAAAAAATATAATGAATAATAATGTAATAT
The DNA here is from genome assembly GCA_037957365.1 of Torreya grandis. NCBI lineage: Eukaryota > Viridiplantae > Streptophyta > Pinopsida > Cupressales > Taxaceae > Torreya > Torreya grandis. The sequence goes on along the minus strand of JARHVA010003013.1, from coordinate 544,571 downwards.
TTAGAGAACATGCTCAAGTAGACTAAACCACTCAAAGATGAGAAACTTAGTCAAACCACCTATTGTGCACAAAGGACTATGACTATAAATTGAAGATACACTAATTATGTGATGAGTCTAGGAGGTATAGAGGTGTGGATAAGAAAAATAAATAATCATGAGTAATATTAAAACCATTATAAATATCACTAAAGAAATAGATGAGAAGGAATACACTTTTTACACTCATAGTCTAGGCAAATATACTAGATCTCCTACAAGCAGGGTCATGAAGAAGAATAGGAGATGATTGACATATGCATGGATGAAAGGTGAGGGAGTGAGAATAATTTATAATGAATTATCTACCAAGGTTTAACAATATTTATGGAGATTGTTTTTTTATTTTGAAATAATTTGAATATCCTTGACTGGCTAATTAGGTCTAGTAGGCTTAAATAGGCAGTCAAGCCTAAACATGAAATTCAAAGACAAACTAAATTCTTGGGACTATGTGGAGGATTGAAGAATATATGTAAATGATTTATGATGATAAAAGGTTTGTACATGAATTTAAACCTAGGGATTCAAGAGTAAATCCTAAGAAATTGACATTTAGGGTAAAACTTCCTATTAGCTTACAAACCCTAAGCTTGTGTATGATGTTGACAAATGTTGACATTGATGTCAAGGTTGATGTCATTGATGTCAAGATGTATCTGGTGAAGATTTATGGTGAGTGGTATTTTAGATAATTTTAAAGAAACCTAATGTCTCTTTATTTAGATATAATTTGAAGGCAACCTAATTATTCTTCTATTGGTTGATGTCAAGTTTAATGTCATGATTCAAGTCAACTTGATGATTATCAATGTTATCACAAAGAGGAATGTGTGAAGGTATGACATGATTTGAAGATCATTTAAGGCCTGTGATCAAGGTTTAAAATAATAAAAGAGTGTTTCAAGGTTATTTTTCAAGTTTTAATTTCTTGAGAAGCCTAGTCATGGAACTTGTCATGGCATGTAAAGTCTTAATGAGAAGGTTTGAGCATGGTGGCTTGGTGAGATGAATGAATAGAGCAGAAGAGGTTGTATAGGGTTATTTGAACATATATGTGAGGTATTGGAGAACTAAGAGTCTTAGGGTGATCCTACAAGGGTATGACTTTTAGACCTAGTTGTTGGTAATTTGGCCTATCAAGGCCAAATTCCAACCCTTGTAGTTTGACACTTTTCCTAGTATTGCTAAGCCCATTCAAACCAGTCTGAAACTAAGTATTTTTTGCTTAAAAAGAAGATTTTCCATATTTAAATGTGAAATTTTAGTTAAAATTTTATCAATAATTTAAGAATACCTTTAAATATGTTCAATACAATCTTATATCCTAATTCTTAAGTTTCAGAACTTGAAAAGGTGGTCTCATGTGTTTTATAAGCCTAAAAAGGGTCCAAATAACCTCACATGCCAAATTACGTTTAATAAAGAGTTTAAAATGATTTTATTTATTTTTAAATTTTGAATAACACATGGAAATCCTTTCTATGCATTTAAATTGGTGGTGGAAGCTTAACTTGGCTTTAAAAGATTAAAAAAGAGGCCATTTCCTTCACTTTTCGAGAGCATAGTACTGATCCATATGGATTCCATATAGACAAGGAAAATATTTTTGAATAATAAGGCATGGTGAATCTCCATAAGGAATTTCATGGAAGTTTTAATACCTATAGGCTCAAAATAATTTAAATACAATTAATTTCCTAGTTTACACAAAGTGACTTGCTTGTAGTTTTTCTGATGATACAGTCTACTAGACAAACATGCATGTCTTAGTTTTGGAGAAAAGAAACTATAATTAAAAGGATTACTCATGGATAAATTGGATCATTAATTGGATTATCCACCATCATGAACCATAAATATGAATAAAAGCTAATTTATTCATCCTTATAATGATAAAGGCAACCAATTTTTCTCAATTTCTCCTCACCTGGGTAGATTTTAAGAAAATTCAAGATTTTCCAAAATCTTAGGGAAGTAATATTTATTTACATGTCATATTATATATATTATTTATGAGTTTAATTGTGAAATATGGAAATTAAAAACAATTATTTAAATATGAAATATGGCATGCTCTCAAGAGAGGTTGTACGATTGAATAGAGTGAATTTTCATATTTTCTTGTTTTGGTCCATGGCATTATTTTACTCAATGTTTTCATGATTTCAAGAATTTTTCTCAAATATTTTCTCAAAAATATTCATTTTTAATCACACCTTGGTTCTCTCTAGTGTCTTCAAGGGCCTAGTTTAGCATAGATTAAGGAAACTTTGCATATTTTAAGGTTTTTTTTGTAGAAACTAGGTTTCAAATTCAACTCCTTACACTCCTCCAATGGATTTCAATGTCCTTTGGTGTGATGATGATTAGTTTGTGTTTTAATATCAACCTTAAAGTAACCTTTGAAATTATTCTATGTAATTTTTTCCTCATTCATCCCACTCACACCCATGTCACTATCATACACAACCTTAGATTGTGTTCTTGTTCCATTTTCACCCTCCTTTCATTAATTTCCTACATCTTTCCATCATCCTTCATACCTAAAACCCTTCAAACCATATCCTTTGAATGGATCATCAAATATATCCAAATTTTGATAAAATTAAACTCAAATAATAAAAAGGGAGCTTGTAGGAAAATCTAGCATCATAACATAGTCAAAGTGAAGACCTACAACTAACAAGAGAAACATTGTCAAATAGGTCATTAAGGCCTTGAATGAACATCAAGGCTTAAAAAGTTATATGATGTTTTTTGAAGTGATGATCATAATATATGACTAAATTACATCTTATGTTTGTTTTCCCTCTCCTAAATCCACCTTTAATCTGTATTTAGTCCATATAGGGGCCATTAAGTACTAAACACAATCAAGTACTTAATACAAGGTTTGAGATGATGAGGAGATAATTGTGTTTAGAATAAAAAATGTTAAAAAAAGGGATAAATTATTTTAAAATATAATTGAGATGATAAAAAATAACACATTGCTACAGTCACCAATTCCTCAAAGGGCATCTTAAACTAAGAAGGTTGGCATATCTCCCATCTATAAGAACATGAGGTATTAAGGTGACATAGAAGATTGAAGGTAACTATGAAGAGTAGGAAGGAAAATATAGGACGTTTATTTTGACCTAATAAAATATTATAAAGATTTATAAGGACCCAAAAAAACATGATCAAACACCTAAAAATAGTCAAATATGCCACAATCCATGTAAAAGGGGCATTTTTAAAAGTAAATTTAAAGATTCTATCATCTATAGGTGGATTTTTGAATTAAAATTTTATAAATAGAATCATAATGACTTTATTAATCATCCATATAATTTTAAAATCCATTTCACAAGTGGATAACATTGTTGTTTTTTGGCAGTCGTCAGCATGTCTATATGAGGTCACCATTGGCACAGGTAGTGTTTTGAGGTGCCATTAAGATTTCCAAGTCTATATGAGAGTTTTAAAATAATGGGATGTTATTTTTACATCATTATAAGACCTTTAAATAGTTTCAAGACTCCGAATCATATGAAAACCATGCTCATATAGGGTATTTCAAGTAAGCAAGCATATAGGCCAAAAGGGCATCCTTTAACTTTTCAAGAAAAAAGATAATTTCAAAGTGTTATGATAGAATGGTATAGAAACCATGATAATTTTTTCAGGTAGGGAGAGTCAAGGGAAGATTAATTTTCATCCAGGTGAATAAATTCAAATTTTGTAGTTCCACACACCCTTCTAAGACACATCTTCAAATGTTTGTATCTTTCACCACGTGAGGAGTTAGGATGAATAAAATTATCCTTATTTGAGTAATTATATGAATTTATAATTAATTAAAAGTTTAGGTAGGATTAGGGTCTATGATTTATGAATAATCACTAATAGTGTAGGTAGCCTAGAATGCAAGTAAAACCCTATAAGTAGTTTTCCTCCATGTGATAACTTTGTATATATTTTGCATGGGAACCCAATATTTTAAAAGGTGTTAGAGGGGTAAATTTAATACACATAAATGGATATATTTTTTTATTTAGATCTATTTAATTCATGAGTTATCATTTGGAAGATTCAGCTTCAAACCCCTCCCAAACCCTCAAAATACTAGTTTTACAAAAAGTTGATTTTCTTTCCATAAAATCATCCTGGATAAAATTGAAACCTCTTTAAAAAGAAAATAAAAATTATAGAGGATTATATAAATTTCAATTTTATGTATGTATATATATATATATAGGGAATAAATTAGGTTTTTTATGTAAAAAAACATGGGAAATGAGGTACAAGGTAGTTTACAAGAAACTAATTCATGGATATGGAACCTTGAGACTTGGTACTCATATTAAAATATTTGGTTGGTCAAAAATATATCTATAAGTTCTCCTTAAATGGGGTAAAATGGGCCTAGTCAACCCTATTGACTGAATGGCAAGAGTTTTCTCATCATAATCACATATCTTGCGATGGGAGAAGTTGATTCAGGTATAATATATTTGGTTTTTGAATGTTAGGAAAATGGGGTAAAATGGGCCTAGTCAACCCTATTGACTGAATGGCAAGAGTTTTCTCATCATAATCACATATCTTGTGATGGGAGAAGTTGATTTAGGTATAATATATTTGGTTTTTGAATGTTTCATGTTTTTTTTAGGTTACATGGAGTCCAAGTGCACAGATAGGCTATTAGGCCTAATTGGTCAAATAATCAAGTTTGAGTTTGGCATTGAGATGGATATCAAATGAGTATATGTGGAGTTTCAATTATTCATATCTTCTCTTCACATGGATATTATCATGTAATTCAGCCTTCAAAGTTCCATTCCATCCATGAAGGAGCTTAGTAGAGTAAACTAGTCTTGCACTTTAGTTGATTAGTTAACTATATTCCAACATATTCCTTTATTTTGATGCAATGAAGGATATTCAAACACTTCAAAATAAGTTCAAGTGGATTTAACACCAAGATAATGTCATAGCATCATGCAAAGGTATTTTTAATAGTCAAATGGGGCCCACCACATTTATTCCATGCCAAAAGGAGTGTCATGTAAGTATCTAGAAGATGAATACAAGTGTTAAGGACTTTTGATGAGTATTATAACTGAAAGTGACTTGATTTGACATCAATTTGACCTCCTCTCCATATTAGAATGCCAATATCTTGGATAATTTGTACTTTTTCTATATATTTAGGCTTTTTATCCATTTTTAGGATCCATCCCTCTCTTGGCATGACTAGACTATGTTAAAATTGAGTTTTGTAACCTTTTTAGATAAATAAATGACTATTTCAAATTTCATTTTGTTATTATAGTGTGTTTTTTCACTTTAACTTTCACCCCTTGACAAAATGACAAGTTTATTCTGATTTAGGTGGCATAATGGAAATGTCTCAGGGCTATGGGTGACTAAAAATTAAGGTGAGTCTCTAGATTAGGGCTAGTTCCCTTGATGCATCACTTCCACATACCACAACCTCACTTTAATTTATGAGGAAAAGGGTTAAGAATCCAAAAATAAACCTATCTAAGGAGGTGATGCACCAAATATATGTTATACTCACACCACTTGAAATGCACTTGGAGCCAAAAGGAAAACTACACATACACTTCATCCATCAAACTAGAATCTCTTATAGTACATTAATGTTTCAAGCATGGGGTCTTGAAGAGAGTCTAGATTAGGACTTATAAAATAGGATTTATAGAAACACTAGTGAATAAGATTCTCACTATACCTACAATCCACATTAGATAGTTATGGCTAACCTACAAAAGAGAGCTTTTAAACTATATAAGGCACTAGGAAGGATAACATGTGAAGGTAAACAAAATACACTTATACAAGACCAACAACCATATCATTCACTTCATGAAGTCATGAATGAAGTAAACCATCATTATTTATTGGTTTAAGGAAAAAATTAATCAAGGCTTCACCATACTTAGGTGGAGAGATCTGTACAGTAGCCAAAAATGCTAGTATATATAACAAATGTGAGAGAAGAGAGAGAAGGTGAAGCTCAAGAGTCACTAAGACACTTGTAAAGAAAGGATAATTAGTTATAATAGCATAGAATCAATAATTAGATAGGTATTATAAGGAAAATAAGGACAAATGTCTCTCAAACTTGTGTAACTCCTCCAAATGTGGTGTAGATACTCTTTTGCTTGCATATGAAACTGTCGTCATGATTTGCCTTCACTAAAATACCTCATCCTTGAATAAGGTTAGGTAGTATTATTTAGCTAAGGGAGAGGGGTTACTAAAAATCCTTCACATAAATTGGAGTGGTTTCAAATCATTCATATTCTTTTGTCCATGAACAATCATCCCCAACAGTTACAAATGACTCCCTCTCATGTACCTCTCGCACTTGGAACACAAAATGCTTCCAATCATTCAATAAAATCCATTAATAATGAGGAATTAACTTTTTAAGAGTGTCCATGTCATGAAGTTCATGAATCAAGCCTCAAAAGTCTTCCCAATTAGAGTTTTCATCATTTTCACTAAGTGTTCACTGTCTACTCATTAGACTGGCTAAGATGAAGAAGATAAAAGACAAACATAGGAGCTTAGATACCTTAATATGTGGACATGAGAACCTAGAAAAAGTCCCAATATTTCTTATAAAGGTTATATCATCTTTTGAAACCTCTCCATACATGAAAAACACAAAAATCTATTAAAGAAATCTCTATTATACACAATCCATACAAGTTAGTATAACTCAATTACTAGGGGAGGAGCCCTGAAGAGTTCTTTATAACCTCTAATTAGTTTCATGTCCAAATTGTGTCATTTAGGTGCTTTATTTTCAATATCTTTCCAATTAGGTCCTTAGAGAGGGTTTTGTGAGGGTTTAAATTCATTTTAGATATTAGCCTTTATTCATAAAGACTAAAAATTGGATTTATAAAAAATGCCACTAAAGGATTGTTAGTAACCTTCTCTAACATCCCAAAACACCTTGAGTCTCCATGTAAAGTATCATGGGAAATAAAAGCATCTTGAGTTGACAACTTGGGTCAATTATAAGAATTCTATATGGTTTGAAAGTCTTTAGGCCAAGAAATGGATCCTTGATGAAATAATCTAAAAAAAAAGGCTCAAAAACCTCCATACACATCCCAAAGACATGATTCAATCATTAGAATAACTCATCAAGAGCTAAAAATGAAACTGATCCCCTTTTGATACTAGGCCTATACCTTGCTCCATAAGTCTACCTACAACCTAAGGCTCAAATGACCTTATTCATGTTTTCCCTACATCCTAAAGGATAAAAAATATCTAAAACTATATCATAGACATGTTTTAACTAGTTAGATATCCTATCTAAGGCTAGAAATGTGAAGGGATCTCAAATTGGCTAGTAGGCCTTAATTCTACCTATTAGGTTGAATATAACCCTTGTATCTTAGAGAACCTTTATTAGTTTCTATCTCATATGATGTGTCTATCATTTAAGGTTTATTACAAATCATTAAACCCTTTCCAAGGTTTCCTTGGATTTTGGTTAAACTTTACATCTCCTTTGTCAAAGTGCATGGTTTATACAAGAGGGAAAAGTACCCCCTATCTAAGACAAAATAGGGTGTATTTACCCTATTTTATTAGATTAAATTAGAGTTTTACAAGATTTATTAAGTGATAATTATGTTCCATGTAAAAATTTATCTCTTTATTCAGTCATTTGACCCTCTAAAGAGCTCAAAACCAAGATTGGTTTTTCTAAGGCAGCCAATATGTAGGTAAAGCATAAGGATTGTGTTTGCTTACTTTCTTTATCCTTTAATTGGTAAATTAAAACTAATGAAAGTTAATTTAGATTTAAATCATCATGGTTTATATTTTTATAGAGCATTCATCACTTTACTCACTATGAATCTTCTCTCATGCACCCTTAGCTACCACTAAACACATTTGTCTTGACTATGTTTTCACCTGTTTCCTATACTTCCAGGTGCACTTTCCATGAACTAAGTAGTTAGGATGAATTTAAAGTATCCTTGAAGTTATAAATATTTCTAGTGATGATTTATATTTATTTTATCCATGTTTAGGTCCTATTTACACTAAAGACACCTATTTTTGGCTTATTATTTGTTGCCTAAGATAACACAGTTAATTATGTTTTGTCTTGAAGGGGTGCTTGTATAATTTAGGCCTTAATTAAAAAGTATATAAGTCTTATATAATTTATAATTTCATTAGAATATGATTTAGACCCATTTTTTCATTTTATGTTATTTCCACACCAAAAAACCTCAACCTCTCACTCACTGCCTATTGACAGTCCATATAGTGGTTATAGGTGCACCTTCCACACCAAAGACAATTGTAGGTTTTATATGACTTGAAATACAATATGAATTATTATTTTGGATGGTACCTATGCTCATTATTTTTCCTTCACCTAGAAAGGTCATTCACAACATGAAACAAGATTTATTTTCTCCATTAGTGCTAAGGTCATTTTGGAATACCAATCTTATAAGATACCACTATATGTTTTTAGTGTTTTTAGGGCCATTTTGATGCTTGAAACCTTCCCTTTGCACTAAATTACTAGGCTTAAAACATTTCATATGTCTTTCCCTATATAAGGAATACATGACCAAATCCTCATGATGCATTGGAAACCTTAGGAGTCATGTCATGAGAGATTTGTAACAACCCCTACTCCTCTATTTGTAATTTTCAAGGACAAAAGACCAAACCATAGTATTCTTATGCTTAAAGATAATTTTCACCTTCTCTTTCCAAATTTATTCTTCAAATAGGTCTATTTTTAACTTTCCCACATGTAAGGGTTTGAAATATAACTTATCATGTTTCACTATTTCATAAAAGTACCTTCAAGGCTCTACAAAATCACCTATAGATGCACATTTTTTAGTGTGGGACAGATTTCTTATCACCTTAAGAAAGTTTTAGGAAATTATTAGATTATGTTTCCTAAAACCATTGTGTATAATTATTTTCACTTGCTCAAATTCAATATCCATCTAAAAACTTGCAATGGTAACCTTCAAATTGTTACAAAATCATTAAGATTTTACATAAAGAAGTGTGTCTACAGCCATAAACAAGCTTAGAAGAGGCTTTATTATGCATTTGATAACACTCATGCTAGTATTATGATGGATAAACCTATTGATAAGCCTTGAGAAAAACTTGAAAACAACCAACCTATTAGATCAAAACAAATTTTTTTTAAACAATATCGAATAGGGACCTCTCATGAATGTAGAAGCATAAAAAGTTGCCTAGCTTCTTAAAATGGTTCATAAGGAGGATCCATGAAACTCAAACTTATTTCCATGGATTTGAAGCATAATAAGACCCATTTCAAATACCAAGATCACTCCATCCAAATCCATGTTTAAGGACTATACCAAGAATTTAAAGTTAACCCTTCTTAGCTTGTGAAGGCAAAAAAGGAGCAAAATAAAAATTTGATTTATCTAGCCTTTTTTGCACACCATGCATGGGAGAAAACTTAGGGAGTTCAAGAGACACTAGGTCCATATTTTTAGCTTAAGATGGACTTCCCAAGTCTACACAAGTGCCACTAAGGGACTATTTTTAAGGAGAACTCCCTATTTTTGTGCATGAAACTACTTATTAACTACCTCTAACTACTTATTGACATATTCTGACCCCATATACATTATAAACTTGCTTTGTGACAAATATGCTTCTTTTACAAATCTGTACAAGTCATTTAATGAGCCAAAAATGTGACCCAAAGGTATTTTTTGCATATGAAGCATGGAAAAGGACAAATTTATGATTTAAAAACACCTTAAAACACTAAAATTACCATATTAGGAAATTTATAAAATAATTTGAGCCTTTGTCCATTTTTTACTAGAGTTTACCATAGTTGACTTGGGTTGACTAGGTAAGTAGAAGGAAGATAGGATTACACCAAGGTTATAGCAAGGATAGGTGAGATGTTTAGACACACATGAGACCCTATTAGATGTATGGGAGACTTTAAAAAAATTCAATATGTATGGGTTTACCCAATTTGACTAAAATTTAAATTTGGTTAACACTTATGGCAATTTCTAGGGGTAACATACTTGCCTATGTTAAGGATCAGTAGCCTTATCCTATCTAATGGGAAAAGAGAGTCAAATTCACTCTAAAAATAACTAGATAAAACCTTGACATGAACAAAAATATATCTGATTGACCTCAAAACACATAAAGGAAGGACAACACATGCCAAGACCAAGAAAACACACAAAACAAAGACACACTTGTGCTACTAAGCACTTAGGGAACAGAAGACACAATATAAATTAAACTAATTATGTATATATAACTAAGCATACATCCCTTACTAAATTTAAAATAAAGTGTCTTGAATCTCCTTCTTCATGAGATGAATGAGGGTCCCCAACATGCTTCCTTTTGTATGTAGTACTATATTACTCATGTTTCTTTTTTGTTTCTTGGATTAGCATGTCTATTGAAGGAGTCATCTCAAAAAATTATCCAAGGTAGATGAAATCTTCTTGACCTTGGAAAGATACCATATTGATGTTCCTTTGTCTCATCATGGCAGATTTGCATTTCCATGAATGGAACAACTTCTAGAATGTCTTTGTCCTCTTGAAAGGTTTCATTGTTCTTATCTTTTATTACAACCTCTTCAAACCCTTCAATAAGTCGTGTATCATGGAATTATAGGAGTGTTTCTTGTTCAAGATCCTTCTTGATGTTTATATGAGTAGATTCACATATGGTTCTACAATGAATCTTCAAACCATTTCCAAAAGACTCATTGTCATCATAGATCACTCCATCATGATTTAGACTCTCTTGGTGGTGATACCTCTCAACACCTACTTATTCCTCAACATCTTGGACTTGTTTTCTTAGAAGTATTTCCTTCTCATTATCTTCATATTCTTTAAACATTTACATATAAGTATGCCACATATATTCTTCTTGAAAGATGTCATATTGCTTACCATTTCTTGTAGTCAACTCCAAAGGATTTATGGGCCCCATGAAACCTTCAAATTCATTTCAAATGTCTTAAAATCTCTACCATAAATCATTATCCTCTTTTTCATCATCATCACGAAGGGGGAAAATAGTAAAAACTTATTATTTGGAATCTAAAAGAACCTCTTCTAAGGCTTTATCTTCATTATCATCACAATCTAAATTTGCCTCACAAGACGTCATCCCCTCTTCATCATCAAACCAATATGAAATTTCCATCTCCTTATCCCTCTTAGTGGTGCCAATACTAGGCATCTCAAAACTAGGAACCTTAGCCTAAGAAGGATTCTAAGGAGTCATGTATTCCTCACCATTATAATATGATTTATCTTTAATCAATCGATCCACATTAGGTTTAATAACTTTATTTTCTTCAATATTTCCTTTCATAGATGAGAGATTATACATTTTGAGTTCCAACTCCATAAATCTTTTGGCAAGGTTTTCTTTAATTAGCTTCTCTTGGGGGGATATAGGATCTTCATTATGAAAGGAAGTAAAAGGAAGTTGAGATGAAGGTTAAAAAGCTTCTTGAGGAGGTATGGGAGGGATTTGAGTAGGTTAATATTTCTCTCTACTTACAACTTATCCACTTAGACATTATTTTTTCTTCTTTCCAAAATCTACCACTACTTCTTTCCATATTGGCTTACTAGGTGTAGAGAGTTCTTCATGAGGCTAAGATGTAAATGGAGGAATGCAACACTTATGAAATTTATTTTCTACTACCATGATGGATTGTGTCAAATTTTGGTTTACCAACTCAATCTCCTTGTCAATATGGGTCCCAATATCAACCTTCTTATCTCAAAATCTTCTCTAACAGTGGTGTCCCTCTTCCATTGGTTGTTGTCTTGGATGGACTTACAAAAAGGGAAAATTTGGGGAATGCATGAAGGAATTGGGGAATTTTGAAGCATGATTGGATTAGTATTTTTAATAATTATATTTAACAAACTTGAATGTTGATTTTGGGTGTATTGGAGCTACCAAGACTGAGTTGGTTCATGAACTTTCAAACTCTCTTTTATGTGGAAAATTAGACTACAAACATCAAGAATTTCACCTATAAGACTTTACAAATTATTTTTATCAATGGGCATCCATTTTATTTTGACTATATATAAATCATACCTCACACTCTTGAAATAATCACTAGGGATGACTTGACCACAACCATTTCTATTATCAAGGTCTAGCATATAGTCCTTATAGTGAATGAGAGTCTTCTTGAAACTTGCAATGGATTGATTTGGAGAAGAACTAGGTGAGGTAGGTGAAACGTAAGCTTAGGAAGGATGATTATAGGACTAATTTAAATCATATTAGGGATGAATATGGTCATATTGGGACTAACAAGACTGAACAAGGACTTGTTCATATTGACATAAAATGGGCAAAGATGGATATGTCTCGGCAACTTGTGTTAATACAAAGTTAACATTAAAATAATACACTAATCATTCATGAGAATAACATAGAACAAAAAACAACCTCAAATAGAGTACTTGGAATACTTGACTAGTAGATTTATGCTTGGAGTCACCATTGGTGCTTAGTCAAATTGCCTCCCAAGGCTGATATCTTGAGGAGAAAACCAAAACTCCCTAAGGAATGGACTTTTTGATCCCACCAAACATGCCAAAAAATATTTTCACTTAAACTTACACATATTTAGGATATGACAAGACTCTCCTCATTCAAGTGGCATAATGGAAATGCCTCAGGGCTATGGGTGACCTAAAATTGAGGTGAGTCTCTAGATTATGGCTAGTTCCCTTGATGTACCGCTTATGCACACCATAAACACACTTTAATTTATGAGGAAAAGTGTTAAGAATCATAAAATAAACCTAAATAAGGAGGTGATGCACTAAATAAATTGTCTAATCACACCACTTGTAATTCACTTGGAACCAAAAGGAAAACTAAACATACACTTCATCCATCAAACTAAAATCTCTTCTTCTACATCAATGTTTCAAGCATGGGGTCTTGAAGAGAGTATAGGTTAGGAGTACTAAGACAATAGGTTTTATAGAAACACTAATTAATAATTTACTCACTATACCTAAAATCCACATTAGACACTTCTTGTTGACCTATAAAATAGAGATTTCAAACTACACAAGGCACTAAGAAGGATAACATTTTAATGTAAACAAAATACAATTATACAAGACCAAAAAATATATAATTCCCTTCATGAAGTCATGAATGAGGTAAAATAACATTATTTATTAGTTCAAAGAAAAAATTGATTAGGTATTTACCATGTTCAAGTGGAGAGATCTGTACAATAGCCAAAAAGGCTAATATATATAGAAAATATGAGAGAAGAGAGAGAAGGTGAAGCTCAAGAGTCACTAAGACAATTTTAAATAAAGGAGAATGACTTAAAATATCATGGAATAAATAATTAGAAAGTTCCTATAATAAAAATAAGGATAAATGTCTTTCAAACCTGTTTAACTCCTCCAAATGTGGCATAGATACTCTTTTGCTTCCATATGAAACTATTGCCATGATTTGCCTTCAATAAATTGCCTCATCATTGAATAAGGTTATTTTTAATGATTCATTTGAGGGAGAGGTGTTAATGACAAGCCTTAAAATGTATTAGAGTGGTTTCAAATCATTCATATTCTTCTAGTCATGAGCAATCATCCTTAATAATTACAAATGACTCCCTTTCATGCACCTCTCACACTTGGCACACAAAATGTATCCACTCATTAAATATAATCCATAGAAAATGAATAATGACACTTTTCAAGAGTTTACATGTCATCAAGTTCATGAATTAAGCCTCAAAAGGCTTCCTAATTAGAGTTTTCATCATTTTCACTAAGTGTTCACTAGCTGCTCATTAGACTAGCTCAGATGAAGAAGATAGTAGACACAATTAAGAGCTTAGATACCTCAATATGTGTAAATGGAAAGCTATAAAAATTCCTAATATTTATCCTAAAGGTGATAGTATCTTTTTAAACCTCTTTATACTTGTAAAACACACAAATCTATAAAAGCAATATCTATTACACACCATCTATATAAGTATAATACAACTGAATTGCATGGTGAGGATAATTAAGAGTTCTCTATCACCTATAATTAGTTTCATGGTTAACTTGTGTCATTTAGATGCTCCATTTCAATATCTTCATAGTTGGGTCCTTTGAGATGGTTTTGTGAGGGTTTAGAGTTATTCCAAGTATTAGCCTTTGTTCATAAAGGCTACATGTTGGATTTATAAGCCAATACTAGTGAAGGGTTCTTAAGAACCCTATATAACATCCCAAAACACCTTGAGTCTCCATGTAAAGTATCATAGGAGATACAATCATCCTAAGTTGCCCACTTGGGTCATTTTTAAGCATTGTATAGGGTCTGAAAGCCTTCAGGACAAGAAATGGCTCTTTGATGAACTCCTCTACAAAACAATGGCTCAAAAGCGTTCATAAAAATATAAAATACATGCTTAAATAATAATAATATCTCATCAATAGATAGAAATGAAACTGACCCCACTTTTGATACTAGTCCTATACCTTGCTCCATAAGTATACCTACAACCTAAGGCTAAAATGACCTTCTTTATGTTTTACCTACATGAAAAAGGCTAAAAAATATCTAAAAATATATCATAGACATTTTAAAACTTTTTATATATCATATCTAAGTCTATAAATGTGAAAGGATCTCAATTTGGTTACTAGGCCTTAATTTTACCCATTAGGTTGACTATAACCCTTGTAGCTTAGAGCACCCTACTTAGTTTATATCTCTTTTAAGGTGTATATAATGTTGTTCTATGTGTATTAAAAATCCACAAACCCACTTCTAATGTTTCCTTGACTTATGGTTAAAATTTACGTATCCTTTGTTAAAGTGTAGCATTTATGCATGAGGGAAAAGTACCCTCTATCTGAGACAAAACAAGGGGTACTTACCCTATTTTCCTAAATCAAATGAAATTTATAAATGCTTCCTCAAGTGATAATAATGTTTCATTTAATAATTTAGCTCTTGATTTAGTCATTTGACCCTCTAAAGACCTCAAAACCAAGATAGGGTTTTCCAAGGTAGACTATATGTAGTTAGGGCATAAGGATTCTGTTTGCTTGCTTTCTCTCTCCTTTCCTTGGTGAATTTGAACTAGTGAAAGTGGATTCATAGTTAGATCATAATGGTGTATATTTTTATAAATAATTCATCACTTTAACTCATTATGAATCTTCTCCCATGCAACTACAACTGAACACATTTGTCTTGACTCTGTTTTCACCTATTTGGTATCCTTCTAAGTGCACTTTACATGAAATAGGTAATTGGGATGAATTTAAAGTATCCTAGAATTTCTCAATATATTTGGTGATGATTTATATTCATGTGCTCTATGTTGAGTTCCTATTTACATTAAAGACACCTCCTTATTAATATTTGTTGCCTAAGATAACACAATCAACTATGTTTTATCTTGAAGGGGTGATTGTATACTTTAGGCCTTCAATAAAAAGTATATAAGTCTTTTATACTTTATAAGATCATTAGACTATGATATAGACCAAATTGTTTCATTCTATGTTGTTTCCACACCAAAAAAACCTCAACCTCTCACTCACTACCTTTTGACAATCCACATAATGGTTTTAGGTGCACCTTCCCTACCAGAGATAACTGTAGGTTTTATATGATTTGAAATATAGTATGCCTTATTATTTTGGATGGTATCTATGTTAATTAGTGGTATTTCACCTAGAAAGGTCATTCACAACATGAAACAAGATTTGTTTTCTCCATTATTTCTAAGGTTATTTTGTAATACCAATCATGTAGGATACTACTATATGTTTTCAATGTTTTTAGGGCCATTTTGATGCTTTCAACCTTCCATTTTCACTAACTTCCCAACCTTCAAACCTTGCATATGTATTTTCCTATATAAGGGATACATGATACAATATTCATGATGCATTAGAAACCTCTTGATATATGTCATTAGAGCTTTGTAATAACCCCCTGGTCCTCTATTTGCACCTTTCAAGGATAAGAGATGAAAACATAATCTTCCTATGCTTAAAGATAATTTGTACCTTCTCTTGCCAAATTGATGCTTCAAAGAGGTTTGTTTTGAAATTTACCACATGAAATGGTTTGAAAGAGAACTTATCATGTTTCACTATTCCATACAAGTACCTTCAAGGCTCTACAGAGTCACCTATAGATGCACATTTGAGTGTGAGATATATTTCTTATCACCTTAAGCAAATTTCAGGCCATTAAGGGATTAGGTTTCTTTCCACCATTGTATAGAGTTATTTTAACTTACTCAACTTCAATATCCCTCTACAAACATCTAATGGTAACCTTCAGATGTTTACAAAAACATCAAGATTTTCCATAAAGAAGGAAGTAAGTCTTCAACCATAAACAAACCTAGAAGAGGATTTATTATGCATTTGAGAATACTCATGATAGGATTAATATGGATAAACCTATGGAGAGGCCTTGTGAAACACCTAAAAATAATCAACATGTCAAATCAAAGAAAAACACTCCAAAACAAGCTCAAATAAGAACCCTTCATGAATGTAGAAGCATAAAAAGTTTCCTAAATTCTTAACAATGGTTCATAAAGGAGTATCCATAAAACTAAAACTTATTTCCATGGATTTGAACCATAGTAAGATCCATTTCAACTCCCAAGAGCACTCCCTCCAACTCCATCTGTACGGACTGTACCAAGCATTTGAAGTTGACCTTTCTCAACTTATGAAGGCAGAAAAGAAGGAACATAAGCAAAATTTGATTTATCTAGAATTTTCTCTACACACCAAGCATGGAAGATACCTTAAGGAGTTTAATAGAAACTAGGCCCATGTTTTTAGTTGAAGATTTCCAAGTTCATACAAGTGCCATTAAGGGCCTATTTTTAAGGAAAACTTCCTATTTTTGTGCATGAAACTAATTATTAACTAAATATGACTAATTTATAACATATTTTTACCCCATACACATTATAAAATTTCTTAGTAATAAATATGCTTCTTTGACAAATTCATACAAGTCATTTAATAAGCCAAAAATGTGACCAAAAGGCATTGTTTGCATATGAAGCATGGAAAAAGACAAATTTATGATTTAGGAACACCTTAAAACACTAAAATGACCATATTATGACATTTATGGAATAATTTGAGTCTTTGACCATGTTTCACCAGAGTTGACTAGAGTTAATTTGGGATTTCTAGGCAAGTATAGGGAAAATAGTTTTACACCAAGGTTAGAGCAAGGATAGGTGAGATGTTTAGACACACATGAGACCCTATTAGACATATGGGAAACTTTGAAAAGTTTAAATATGTAGGGTTTGACCCAATTTGACTAAAATTAAAATTTTGTCAATAGTGTGTTTATGTCAGTTGATTTTAATATTTAGTATAATTTTCTACCTTGTTAAGTCTTGATCTCACCTAGTTACTAGTTTGTCATATTATCTAGGTCATGTTTTAGTGTTTAATGTAATTTCAATGAGGAAAAAAATGAATTATAGTGACTTTTTAGTTCCTTCAGTTAGGCCTATTCCATAATTTCCCTCAGGCTCTGATTAATTAAGAAAACCTCTACATGAAATAGTGATGAATAAGAGTCAATCAGAATTATAGATTCAATCCTTACTTATCTAATCAGTGTTTTAGGAGCTCAAATAGAGTGGATGAACCAATAATATATGTGTATCACAAATAGTAGATTATGATTTACCTTTTAGTATCTCCCTTACCCTTTTCATCCCAATAAGTACATTATGTTTTAGTAGTAGTGAGAAAAGTGATATGTTATAGGAGTTATCCTCATAAAAATATAGAAGTCTTGTTTGTTATTAGGTGTCCCACACCTTAGATCATTCTCATGTTAGTCTAGGTGTGAAGGAATTTGAGTTCTAAATCTATCAAGCCTTCAAATTCGGGTGATATCTAGGTTGATAATAGTTTTGGTATGATCGATGTGACATGAATTTATCTATTGGAGTACATGTTTATATCACATCATCTTCAAAACCATGATTAAAATAAGTCAAACAAAAGTGACAAAATACAAGTACCAATCAACAGAAGAAGATGAAGAACAATCTGATTTTGACAGCATGTTAAGTCATCATATTGATGCCAAATATGAAATAATTATTATTGATCAATTTGAGATACCAAAAGATAGTTTGCAACCTTATGCTCATGGCGAAGAAGTTCCAATTATACTTTAACTTCATGAGAACAAGTCTTTAGATTTGTTTGACTTATTTTGTTCATGTTATTCTTTACTTGAATGTGGTCCATTATAGGATGAGAGAAGTGCTATCATGAAGAAAGTAGTTTTTTTCTCAGGGGATGACATGTTTGAAAATATCAAGCATGGTTATCAACTTTTATCTTTAACTTTAGACATATTTATACTTTTGGAAGCTGAGAATGAATGCAAATGGCCTTAAGAAGTCACAAGATCATATCCATGTCACTTAGAGGTCAACCTTAAAGATATAACAAAGGAGATACAATAAGATAGTCTACATGATCATGATTATCAATTTATAAAATAAGAATAATTGAAGATGTTCTTGCAAAGTACATGGATCTAGGATCATGATGATTGGGTCTTGGATACATACCTTCACTAAATGTACCTAACAATAGAGGTTGGAATCCCAACTGCATCACCAAGAATATATGAGCATCTAATTACTCTTAGATAAATAAGAGAGCTTTTAAGAGATGGAAAATACATTTCAAGGTTCCATGGTGGACCAAATATATTTTCATTTTATCCTAGAGAAAAGCTTGTCAATTCAGGTTAGTTGTTCTAGGTTTTCTTTATTTTAATAAGTGAGTAGCATAAGTAACAATCTGCTTACTTTTCATTGTGTTTCCCTATTTTCCTTAGATTAGTTTCCATTGATTTGTATTTTAGTTTTATTTTCTCTTTATTCTTGTTGTGTCATAGTCATAAAAGGTGTCTGAAAGCCCAAAAGAGTCTATTTCTTAGTAAAAAAAGTCACTTAGTCAAAGTTGCTATACTTCAATCAAACATTATCACACGAAACCAAATGATTTCTTTTGACTAAAAAGCTAGTCAACCCATATTAGTCACTAGAAATGTTGGTAATTTGGCCTGTGAAGGCCAAATTCCAACCCTTATAGTATGAAACTTTTCCCAGTATTGCTAAGCCCATTCAAACCAGTCAGAAACTGAGTAATTTTGCTTAAAAAGGAAGATTTTCCATCTTTAAATGTCAAATTTTATGTCAAAATGTCATTAATCACTTAGAAATACATATAAATATTTTCACTACATTATTATATCCTAAGTCTTAAGTTTCATAACTTGAAGAGGTGATCTATGTGTTTTATAAGCCTAAAAAGGGTCTAAATCACCTCCAACATGCCAAATTGGGCTTAATAAAGCATGGAAAACAATTTTTTTATTTTTTCATGATAAATATCATGTGTAAATACTTTTCATTCATTTAAATTTTTGTTGGAAGCTTAAATTGGATTTAAAAGATAAAAAAAGAGGCCATTTCTTTCAAATTTCAAAAGCATAGTACAGATCTTTAAGGATACATACCGACAAGGCATACTTTTTTTAATAGTAGGGCATGGTGGAGATCCATCAGGAATTCCATGGTAGTTTAAATACCTACAAGCTCAAAATCATTCAACTATATTCAATTTCTTAGTTTACACAAAGTGACCTACTTGTAGTTTTTCTGATGGTATGGTTTGCTGGAGAAAGGTGCAGGTCTTAATTCTGGAGCAAAGAAACTAAAATTAGATGGATTAATCATGGATTAGGTGGATATTTAATTATATTATCCACCCTCATGAACCATTAATATTAATAAAAGCCAATTTCTTTAGCCTTACAATGAGAAAGGCAATCAATTTTTCTCAATTTCTCCTCACCTATGTAGAGTTTCAAGAAAATTCAAGCTTTTCCAAAATATTAGGGACTTAATATTCCCTTGCATGTCCTATTATAGATTTTTTTCATTCATTTCATGGTAAAATATATCAATGAAAAATAACCTATTGAATATGTAATATGGCATGATTTCAAGAGAGGTTGTACGATTGAAGAGAGAGAGAGTGAATTTTCAAATTTTCTTGTTTTGGTATATGGCATCATTTT
This sequence comes from Torreya grandis, assembly GCA_037957365.1. Taxonomy (NCBI): domain Eukaryota; kingdom Viridiplantae; phylum Streptophyta; class Pinopsida; order Cupressales; family Taxaceae; genus Torreya; species Torreya grandis. Next base: position 524,306 of record JARHVA010003013.1, on the reverse strand, counting down.
ACTCCATGTTTTCATGATTTAAAGAATTTTTCTCAAAGATTTTATTTAAAATATTCATTTTTAATCACAACTTGGTGCTCTATAGTGTCTTCAAGGGCCTAGTTTAGCATAAATTAAGTAAACTTTTTATATTCTAAGGTTTTTTGGTAGAAAACTAGGTTTCAAATTCACCTCCTTGCACTCTTCTAATGGATTTCAAATTACTTGGGTGTGGTGATGATTGGTTTGTGTTTTAATATCACCCTTAAATTAAAATTTGGCATGCTTATAGGATATTTTTTCATCCTACATCCCACTCAACCCCATCTCACTATCATACATAGCCTTACGATTGTGTTCTTGTTCTATTTTCACCCTCCTTTCATGAATTTCCCACATCTTTCCATCATCCTTCATTCCTACAACCATTCAAACTATCTCCTTTGCATGGATCATAAAGGAGATACAAATTTTTATCAAAGGGTATTCAAATCATAAAAAGGGTTCTTGTAGGAAAATCTATCATCATAGCATAGCCAGAGTGAAGACCTATAACTAGCAAGAGAAAAATAGTCAAATAGGTCATTGAGGCTTTGAATGAAAATCAAAGTTTCAAAAGGTATATAATGTTTTTTGAAGTGATAATAATAATATATGACTCAATGACATCTTATGTTTATTTAACCTCTCTCAAATCCACCTTCAAGACCTATTTAGTCCATATAGGGGCCATTAAGTACTAAACATAGTCAAGCACTTAATACAAGGTCTAAAATCATGAGGAGATAATTATGCTTAGAAGAATGAATGTTAAAAAAAGGGATAAACTAGTTTCAAATATGATTGAAATGATAAAAATGAACATAGCTATATATTCACCAATTCCTCAAAGGGCGTCTACAACTAAGAAGGTTGGCCTATCTCCCATCTATAAGAACATGAGGTATTAAGGTGACATGAAATATTGAAGGTAACCATGAAGAGTAGGAAGGACAATCCAAGAGGTTGATTGTGACATAATAAAAGATTAGAAATATTTATAAGGACCCAAACACCATGATCAAACACTTAAACATAGTCAAATATGCCATAGTCTATGAAAAAGGGGCATTTTTGAAGAAAATTTGAAGATTCTAGCATCTACATGTGGAATTTTGACTTGATATTTAGTACATAAAATCATGACTTGAATAATGATCCATATAAGTTTCAAGGTCATTTCAAAAGTGGATTATCTCATTGTTTTCTGATAGTCCTCAACATGTCTATATGAGATCACCATTGTAGTAGGTAATGTTTTGAGGTGCCATGGAGTTTGATAAGTCTAGATGAGAGTTTGAAAATCATGGTATGATTTTTTTACATCATCATAAGACATTTAAATAGTGTCAAAACTCCAAATAATATGCAAACGATGCTCATATAGGGTATTTCAAGCAAGTAGGCATATAGGCCAAAAGGGTATTTTTTAAGTTTTCAAGAAAAAATATACTTTAAAAGTGTTTTAAAATCATGTTATAGAACCCATGATAATTTTTTAGGTAGGGAGAGGAAAAGGAAGATTCATTTCCATCTAGGTGAGAAAAATCAAATTTTGCAGTTCTAGATACCCTTTCAAGCCTCCTATTCAGATACTCATATCTTTCACCACGTGAGGAGTTTGGCCAAATTATATTATCATGATTTGAGGATCCATATGTACTTAAAATTAATGACCAATTAATATCAGTTGAGGGGCTATGATTTATGAACAATCACTAAGAGCATAGGTAGCCCAAAATGTAAGCAAAACCTTACAAGTAGTTTTCCTCCATGTGATAACCTTGCATATGTTTTACATAAGAACCAAATATTTTCAAGGGTGTTAGGGGGATCAAAATAATACACATAAATGGTAATATTTTTGAATTTAGAGGTTTTTACTTCATGAATAATCATTTGGAAGATTTAGTTTCAAAACCCTCCCAAACCCTCAAAAACTAGTATTGCAAAGAGTTGATTTTCTTTCCATCAAATCATCTTGGATCAACTTGAAACCTTTTAAAAAATCAATTACACTTAGAGAGGATTCTATAAATTCTAATTTAATGTACGAATATGTATGGATTAGGGCATAAATATGGTTTTTTGTGGAAAAAATCATGGTAAATGAGGTAAAAGGTAATTTACAAGAAATCAATTCATGGATATGGAACCCTGAGACTATTCATCTTAAAATCTTTAGTTGGTTACAACTATGCCTAGAAATTCCCATATCAACTCAATCAAAATGGATAGTCTACAAGAAAATAGCGTAAAATGGACCTAGTTAGCCTTGTTAACTGAATGGTGAGAGTTTTATCATCAAAATCACCTATCTCATGATGAGATAAGTTGATTCACATCTAATATAATTATTTTTTAGGTTTCATGGTTTGTTGTAGGTTCCATGGAGTCCAAATGGATAGATAGACTACTAGGCCTAATTGGACTAATAGGCCTAATTGGTAAAATAATCAAGTTTGAGTTTGGCATTGAGATGGATATCCAATGAGTCTACATCATGTTTCCAAATTGCATATCTGATCTTCACATGGATATTATCATGCACTTCATCCTTGAAATTTTTATTCCATACAAGAGGGAGCTCAATGGAGTAAATTAGTATTACACTTCAGTTGACTAATTGACTATCTTCATGCATATTCCTTTGTTTTCATGTGAAGAAGGATATTCAAACACTCTAAAATTAGTTCAAATGGAGTTACCACCAAAATAATGGCACGCCATCATAGCTAAGGGATTTTGACTAGTCAAATAGGGCCCACCATCCTTATTCCAATGCTAAAAGAACTATCATGTAAATATTTAGAAGATGAAGATCAATGTTAGGGAATTTTGATGAGTATTATAATTGAAATTAACTTGGGTTGACATCAAGTTTACCTCCTCTTCTCATTCTAACACCAATCTCTTGGCTAATTTTTTCTTTTGCTATATATGTAGGTTTTTAAGCCATTTTTACAAGATCCATCCCTTTCTTGGCATGACCAAACTTTGTTAAGATTGAGTTTTGTAACATTTTTTGATAAATGAATGACTATTTTAGATTTCATTTTTCTAGAATATTATGTTTATGTTAGTTTATTTACATATGTGGTAGAATTTTCTCCCTTGTCAAGTCTTGATCTCACCTAGTTACTAGTTTGTCATATTATGCAGGTCATATTTTAGTGTTTGATATCATTTAGCTAAGATAATAGTGTATTAGAGTGGTTGTTTAGTACCTTAGATCAAGAATATTCCATAATTTTCCTTAGGATCTGATCAAATGATAAAACCTCTACATGAAATACTTATGCATAGGAGTCAGTTAGATTATTGATTCAATCCATGCTTGTCTAATCAATTTTTTAGGATCTCAAATAAAGTGTATGAACTAGGAATATAGGTGTATTGCAAATAGTAGAATAGGATTTACCTTTTAGTATCTCCCTTACCATTTTCATCCCAATAAGTACATTGGGTTTTAGTAGCAGTGAGAAAAGTGATACATCAAAGGAGCTAGCCTCTTCAAAATCTAGAGGTTTGGTCTGAGTTCAGGTGTCCCACACCTCAAATCATTCTAATGTTAGTCTAGGTGTGAATAAATTTCAAATCCAAATCAATCAAGATTTAAAAGAAGGGTGCTATATAGTTTGCTAACACTAGTCTGCACCTATACCACCTCTAGACCTTGCCTAACCTAATGAGGCATCATGAGCTATTATCGAGACATATGAAGGATTTTTGGCTATATTCAAGCATGAGAGATGTTTTATGTCATTTATATGAGGTGCAGAGGGCTTTGATAGTGGTTAGAATTTAATTTTCAAGGACTAATGTGGTTTATAGGTCAAGGTCTAGAGAGCAAAGAGAGAGAGATTGTAAGCCTAATGGGGTATGAGGTTATCTTTCAAAGGTATTATGAACATGTGAATGTCTTTAGAGGTATTATATATTTTCTCAATAATTTTCACAAAGTTTGATGCCATGATTTGTAATAAAAGTCACAAAAAGTGGTTTTGAGGTCTCTCCAATACATAAAATGAAGGCATGCAAACCTGAGAAGGACTTTTAGGTGTTCATTAGCATGTGTAACCTCTAAATGGGAACCTAAGATATTAAATAGAGATGGGGAAGGGTACTAGCTAATATATCCATGAATTGGTTTTGTAAATGAGGTATAATCCTTTATGAATAATCATTAACACTAGAAATAATGTTAACCATCTCTAAAACCCTAACAATGACCTAATGTGAAATATATTATTCAAAATAGCCTAGAATTGTATACAATGACTAGAAAAACTATTTGATGTTTTATTCAACCCTTCTAAGAACCTCCAGTTGTGATTGAGTTGTTATGTGTATGAGTAGACCCTATATGAAAGTGCACATTTCTCAAAGATTTATCATGGCATTCAGAGTTAACCAAGTCTATGTTTGCAAATTGATGAAGTTTGAAGATTAAAAATTAGTTGATTTCATTGGTGGTTTATTTATTGACTCTAGTGACCAAGTTTGCTAAACCAGTCATCCAAGTTATCTAGTCACTAACAGGGCTAATGGTGGAAATAGTGAAAGATGTAGGCAACAATGAGAAGAGGTTTAGGAATGTGTTATCATATAATAGGGATGAAACCAAGTGCATGGAGATGTTGTTTATGAATTGTAATACATGATCATTTTTGGTATAGGTTTTTGAGGTTAGTGGTTATAGTTAAAAATTTGCTCACAAGTTGACTTGTCTAGCTTAGTAAGTTTATGAGATTGGTCTACAAGACCAATATTGCCATTTGACCATATTTTATTTCTCTCTAAGAATAGTCTAATGATCTCGTAGGATCATCTAAATGATTTAGGACTCATGAAATATGTCTATACAGGTGTTAGAGGTCTGAGTCACTTAAGTCCTCATGATTTTTGAAAACTTGGAAGTCATTATAAAAGGTTGAAATGCTGAAGCCAAAATGACTTGATTGGTTCTATTTTGACTATGTGTACCAAGGACAAAATATTGGTCTGTAAGACCAATATTTGACATTAGAAATTATGATTTTTGTATTCTAATGTGGTATATATATATATATATATATATGTCAAATGATATTTTAAAAGTATAAATGGTCAATGGAAGTATTTTTTTAGGTGATAAATATCAATTTGTTCATGATTGGGTTTTGGAGTGTTCTATTAGTTTTGAGTGGGCTATTTGCAAAGAAGTGTTTGAGTTATTTTTCTCTTAGTAGTGAAGCCTAAATCATATAGTTATGACCACTGGGTCATTTAGTTTTTGTATATTTGAATTATTTCCATGGTTTTTTAATATATTTTTGTTTAATCTCCTATAATTTAAGACATACTTTTTGTAGGTTCATAGGCCTAATTGTGAATAATACTAATAGTGTGATTCAACTGGTGGTTGGAGATAAAAAAGTGTCATGTACCTAATATGAGGTAATTAGGGGTATATTTGAGTGAAATTTGAAGTTTTCCTTCAATGTATGGAGTTTTAAAGTGTTCCATGGAGTTTAAAGGGAAACATGCACTAATGAAGGCCTAATTAAATTAAGTCTCCTTAAGGCCTAAAGGAGGTTTTGGTATTTTAAGAAATGGATGGCCTATTTTAATGAATTAATAATGTATGAAATGTGTTAAAAGACCTAACTAAATTATAATGCAAATGATAAAATATGTATGTAATAATAATAAGGATATGAGAAAGAGACTTATTTAAATATGTTGGGTGAATATTTTGTCAATCAGGATAATGATCAACAAAATACGTATGATCAACCATAGCAAGAAGATTGGTCGGCCAGGTGTGTAACTTTACTGCATCAACCAAAGACAAATCTCTCCTCTCATCAAGGGGAGGTTCCCTATTAAATATGTGGAGGTTATATACTATGTATATAAGTAGAAAGTAAGACACAGGGGTAGGATAAACCATCCATCTCTATTTTTTTAGAGATGATGCTGATAAACAAGGAAGAAATCCTAGGTGATGGGGAAGGTACTTCTCTTCTTTTAGAATAAACTTTCAGCCAAGAGCCAAATTCCTTCCTAAATAGTAGAAATCCTAGTGCAATGATAGAAGGCACTTCTCAGCAGGAATCTTTCAGGTAGCTAGTAACTGGTAACAGGGGTGCTAAGTGACCATTAACCTGAGAGAGAAAAATGAAGAATGATGGTGGCACCACATCATCCCAAGGATATTTACATAGGAAAGTTAAATGCAGACACACTGAAGGTACTTATGGAGGCACAACGTCATCCCACAGTTGGCCTTTAGGACACCTTCCTGATCACCTCCACTAGTTCTACTTGTTAAATCAAATGGACAAGAAAGCTCTTAGGAAATAGACATGCAAACAATCTCTTAAGATAGCACAGAGTCTGTAAGAAACTTATTTTCTCATTTAGATAAAATAATATGAATTACAATCTAATCTTAAAGTCTCAGTAATGCCTTTCAATTTAGGCAGAGTTTCACTTCTGGTAAGGGGAATTTCTCCCTCTAAATGACACAAGAGATTACAATATATAGAGGCCTGAGGGAATCTTGGCACTTTCTCCCAATGAAGTGACCCATTCGGTGCATTTAATGCCTTAGATGAATTCTTGTTTTTGGTAGGAAGGGCCATGCTGGAGTAGGGTAGCTACCTTGACTGTGGCATGTCAATTCATCTTTAGTGCCTCCTTTTGAGCCTGAGTCTCTCATTCCATCACATGATCCGCTGTACAACTATCTATTCTGCCTTTATCTCACAAGGTATAAATAGATGGCACTTTCAATGTTTATAGGCCCTAAATATCTACCTGGTGAACTCCACCTACTGGAACTAACTCCTGCTGAGTTTCCCTCTTTATTTCTTCCTTCTCTTGGTCTGGCCTTAGGATTTTAGAATGCATTTAGGTCTATGTCTTGAGTCTGCTAAAATTGATAGACACTTCATTATGAAAAAATTGATGTTTTTGGGCTCGTCATGGTTCTTAGAAACTCCATGTCTTTCTCGCTTTCCATTGTCACTTTCTACTATGACGTAGGTGAGGACACGTGGTGGGATTTGCTGCTTTGAGATAGGCTTATCAAAAGAAGCTTTGAAACTGATTAGTGGCTGAAGAGGGCACAAATGTAGACACATGGTAGCTTTCACTACATTCGGTTGAGACACATAGTGGGTTCCACTCTATGAAGCTTTATTCAAAACTGTGTCTTAGCTCATGACACTTAACAACTTCCACAGCCCTCTGAGGCTCAAAACTTTCTTAAAGGGAACTTGCCCTTTGGGGTATTCTTAATGGCCTTTAGCTTTGATTTTTTGATGGGCTGTTATCCCCTTCATTTCTTTTAGACAAAATTTCTAGAGTAATTCCTTCAGACAATTTGTCTGAAGGAAACATTTCCTTGGCTTTATATGTTCATTTGTATTATGAGTGCCCCTTTCCTTCAACACACAACACCTTCCACTCTTTGAACAAGTGCCACATGGCATATTCCATAGGAATAGGTGAGGACACATGGCATCTTTTGCTATTGACACTTGGTAGCATCTACCTCCTTGGGCCTTTACGACATCGTAAAAATGTTTGGGGCTCAATCAAGCTCTCCCAGATGATGACATTTCCAGCCTCCATCGATCTATGTAAGAGACATGTGGTGCGGTTTGAATACATTTGTTAGCCACATGCATGAAAAAACTTGGCACATTTTCCTTTGACCCACTAGGGACATGTGGTAGCTTTCAGTGTTTTTTGGGAATCATGCAGATGATGACAAGTGGTGACTTCCACTAAGTTCTAGCAAAACTACAGAGATCAAAAGGATGTATTCAGACCATCTCAGATGATGACATATGACATGTTCTTCTCACTTTTGAGACTTACCCAAGGCCCACCATGGTCTTTAACAAAAACAAAAAGTAGAAGAAAGAAGCTGTGGATAATGACACTTGTCAGCTTCTATCGAGCTTTGAAGGGGACACGTGGCACATTCCACTACTCTTAGATGAATACATTGGGGCCTTCCATAGTTTCCACTTGTCACCATCTATAGGAATCTAAGAAACCTATTGAAAGAAGCCTTATAGCTTATGAAAAGGTTGGAGACATGAACACCAACACTTGTCATGCTCTGTGGAGTTTCAATGGGACACATGGTAGCTTCTGAGGGCTTTTTCTTGAACCTATTCATTAAACCTATAGATTGAACCAACCGTTTGCTACTTCTTTCTTTGACTGAGGTTGCCTTTGAATTACTTGAACCTTTGAAATCTAGATGAAGTGCTTGACCCATTTGAAGCTTGCCACCCATATTAAACCTTGAACCTATTGAACCTCAAACCAAAGTGGTTCAAGGTTCAATAGTTCATTTGATCAGAAGATTTCTGATGACCCTTTTTTGGTTGAACCAAAGCATTGAACCTATTTGTCTCTTTACTAAAAAGTTTGAGAAAATGATGAAATTGAATGTTTCAAAACACATTTTTGGAAAGGGGGAAAAAAAACTTTGGCCATGCAGGACCAAAATAGTCTTATGTTGTCTAAAAAATGAGGAATCACTTTTCAGGGACAATAACTGGCTCTTGTTGGGGAACTTCTTTCAAATGATAACTTGGAATAGCTAAGGGGAGTAGAAACCAAAATCTCCAGTGCCTTGAATTGTGCCATTGGGCTATGGAGTCATGTTATCCAAAAATAAAAGCTAAAAATAATGAAAATAAAATGAACAAAATAGAACAACAAACTATACAAATATACATATGTATAGGGGAACCCATCTGATACTTCAAGAGTTGAAGTGCTTTAGATGTTGCCCATTATGAGGTATAAAAAAGAGAGTGCCATCTTGATACTTAAATAGGAAACTATTTTTACCATTAAACTGATGAATAGTAAAAGTGCTCCTCCACAGGGAATTAAACTTTCCATGCATCCTCTTTGGTTCTCTTCTCTTTTCCCACAGTAGGACTTGATCTCCAATCTAGAAATCATGATTCTTTGCTTTTTGGTTGAAGAGCTTCTTCACCAAACTTTTATGGGTGGAAATTATATCCACCACTATAGTTCTCTGCTCATTCAACTCAGCAAGGCACATGATCCTCTTCTCAAGTGAGCTCTCATACATTTGATCTTCAATTTCCTTAGCCAATTTTAATGTTGGCAATTCCAAGGTGGTTGGTATCTCAACACTTACACCATAAAGAAGTTGGAAGGGAGACATACCAATTGCTCTCTTTTGAGTAATTCTATCCACCCATAGAGCATCAACCAATGCCTTATGCCATGTCCTTTGGTTGTCATCTACTAGCTTCTTGATGATAGTCACCAGGGTTTTATTGCTTGACTCAGCTTGTCCATTCCCTTGTGGGAAGTAATCAGAAGAATGGGAGAGTGTAATTCCATAGCAGAAGTAGAATTGAGTAATCTCCTAGGAAGTGAAGCAAGTGGCATTGTCAATGACAATTTTGATTAGGACCCCAAACCTGGACATGATGTTTTCTTTGAGGAAATTGCATACTACTTCTAAAGTAACATGTTTGGTTGGAATTGATTCCACCCATTTGGTGAAGTAATCTATTGTTGTAAGGAAATAATCATGTCTAGCACTCGATGATGGGTTCATAGCACCAATAAAGTCAATTCCCCATTGCTGGAAAGGCTCCTCTATGACCACTAGTTTGAGAGGTAGGGCAGCTAGCTTGGGCCTTCTGACAAACTACTGCCATAGTTCACATCTCATGACCCACTTGTATGCATCTCGAAAGAGAGTTGGCCAATAGTACCTAGCTCATAGGATCTTATGGGCAATCACTGGGGTAGAAAAATGTCCCCCATAGGTTGAATTTTGGAAGGACTTTAGAAGTCAACTTTACTACTCCTTGTCCACATAGCAAAGGAATGTTCCATCAAGGTGCCTTTTGTATAGGCCATTGTCCCAGAGGACAAAATTAGTAGCTTTCAGCTTGGTGGTCCTCCTTTCTTTATAAGACAAGTTTACAAGACATTTACCATAAGTAAGGAAATGAGCAATACTTGAATACCACTCATTTATGGTGGAGACAAAGAGGACTATAGGTGAGTCATCCTCTTCTAGCTCTTCATGCTCCATCCCACATGGCTTGTTATTAGCAATCAGTTAACATAGCCCCTTCCCATGCACCAGCTTCATTGTCTTGATGATTAGATCAAACTCCTAGATTTTTGCAACCTAGTTGCCTCTTTTCATCCCAAACCCTTACTGAGTCAGTATAGATTTCACTGTTGTGTCAAGGACCAAGGTAGTAACTCAAGAATTGAGGATGTAGAAATAAAAATGTTTCACAACCTTCACCAATACATAAGCGTGCTTCTCCATATTTGATTACTTTAGCTCATGATCTTTGAGAGGAAAGCTCATGAAGGAAATGGGAGATTCCATACCTTCTTCATTCTATTAAACTTGAATTTCTAAAAGTGTTTGTTCTAAAGCATAGATGTAAATAGTGAACTCTTTGTTATAGTATGGGCAGACTAGAATTGGAGCATGGGAAATGGCAATCTTGACATCCTCGAAGGCTGATTTGCCTTCTTCAGTCTAGTTAAAGGTGGCTTTTCCTTTCATCATGTTTACAATGTGCCTAGTCTTCTTGGAAAATTTTGGGATGAACCTCCATAATAAATTCACCTTCCCAAAGAAAGAGTGAACAATAGTCTTGCTTGTGGGCAAGGAAAGTTCTTGGATAGACTTGACTCTGTCTGAGTCAATCTTTATGACTCCTTTGGACACAATGTGTCTAAGAAGTTTCCCCTCCATTACTCTAAAAATTGACTTCTTGGGGTTTAAGGAAATGCCATTCTAGTGGCAGCATTCCAACACTTGATGCAAATGGCTCACATGATCTGGGCAATGCTTAGAGAAGATAGTTAAGTCATCAAGATAGACTATGATGATCTTACCCATCTCATCCTTAAAGGTAAGGTCCATTGCTCTTTGGAAGGTGGTGCCAACATTTATCGAGCCAAAAGGCATCCTTTTATATGCAAATGTGCCCCAAGGTGTGGTGAAAGTGGTCTTATGCTAGTCTACTTCACCAACCTTGACTTGGTTATATCCTTAGAAGCCATTTAACATTGATAACATCTCTGAGCCTATCACTATCTGCAGCACTTGATTCATGATTAGCAAAGGATAATTATAATTCAAGGATGCCTGATTCAAATTTCTAAAATCCACACAAAGGCAAATTTCATCATTCTTCTTCCTTATAGGCACTATATTGGCAATCCAGGTGGAATGATAGATTGGGAAGATTATCCTAGCATTTAGCATTTTTTGAATTTCCAATAAAATAGAACCTGATATTTTTGGATTATAATGCTGGGACTTTTGCCTATAAGGTGTTGAATCAACCTTGAGAGGAATGTTGTGTCAAATTTCATCAGGACAAAGTGATTTTAAGTCATTGTAGGAGTATGCTAGGACATCCATGTATTCATTAAGCAAAGTGGTGAACTTAAAATGTTCCTCAGGAGTACAACCCTTCTTGATGTTCACCATCTTGGGGTTTGCCTTGGTTCCCAAATTTACTTGATCAAACTCCTAGGAAGAGCTTGAATCCATTTGCTACTGTTTAATGAATCTATCATGCTTATCAAACAACTTCTTAAGGGAAATAAGGCCTTTGGGAATTTTATTCCCTTTTAGTTGCAAGAACTCCTTACCTATGCTTGAAATTGATTCAAGAGTTGATTTAGGCTCTTGAGGTTCATTGCCTTCAAAATGCAACCATTTAAAGTTGTCCTTTTACTCAAAGATGGCAATGATTTGATCATCATTATCAAATACCTACCAATGACTGGCATTATTAGGCATGCTCGGTCTAAAGACTAGCTCAATAGTGTAACTGTGTCCTTTGAAGTCTGTGTGGGGGATCAAGAGGGTGGCTAAAATAGTGAGTGCATCAACTTGATCATTGAATTCTCTGGGGGCTCCAGAGATGTTGAAAGCATTAAAGTTTTTGAGTTGATCCCAGACTAGATTATGGTAGTGGTGTAATCTTCCATTCTTGGTTTGATATAGGTTTCTAACCTGACAAACCACTAGTTCAACATCTCCCTTAGCATGAAGGAGCTTGATGCCTTTGTCCTTAACAGCTTTTAATCCCAACAATAGAGATTCATACTCAGCCGTATTATTGGTGTTGCTGATTTGCAACTTATAAGATGAAGGAAAAATATCTCCTTGAGGAGATATTAACACAACCCTGGCTCTTGAATTGGTGGAGGAGCAACTGCCATCAAATTCAAGAATCCATACCTCATTTGATACTGATTTTCCTTGGGGCTTTTCTTTATTTTGAGGGGATTCTTCCACACTTACATTGGGCTTAGCCAATTCTTCTGTTATTCCATCTGACTGCATTTCTAGGTTATCACCTTTAGGTGCTTCATCAGATGCCTCATGAACTTCATTTGTGGATAGAAAGTAATTATCCAGGTCTGAAGACTTGAACAAGATTTGAGCTTCAGGTGCTGAGGTCTGGGCAACTACATATTTTGCTTCTTTTTTGGGGAGAAACCTCTTCATGACACCTTTGACTGGAATCCTTGCCTCTAATAAATCCATGCTCAATTCACCACCAATATCCCTAAAAAAATTCTACCCAAGAAGGATACCATATGATGCTGGAACGTCTACTACCAAGATAGTCATCTTGATTCTTTTATCTGCAAAGGTAGCAAATGCAAATTGGGCATCTTTTATTTGCCCCAATAGTGGCACTTGTTTGTTCTCCAGGGAGAAGCACATACCAAACATCTTGGTCAGTGTGAGGTTAAGGGATTTGGCTACTTTAACATGCATGACATTGTATGAAGCTCTAGAGTAAATAATGCAATTATTCAGCTGCCTTCCATTTATTAGCAATGAGACATAAAAAGGTTCAGTCTTACTATGAGAGGTAGGAGGGGAAATGACAAGATTATTCCTAGTGGATGCATCCTTGGGGGGATCATGAGTCACCTTGGGAACTACTTATTCAATAGGGATGTTCTATTTTTTGACACACTGAACCAATTTATCTAATTATTCAGGATGGGACTGTAAGAATTCAAATTTAGACATTTGAATCTTGGTTTTCTTAATATGATCAATTATGTCAAATTCTAGAAATTAATTAGGTAGGAAGGATGAGAGCTCATTTTTTTGAGTTTTAGGGGGGGAGAACTGGACTGTAAGTTTGAAGTAAAAGGCATAGGGTCATTTTGGGTATTTACCTTTCTTGCAATCACTAGGCCCTTTGGCTAGAAAGGGAGAGTGGATCCCTACTTAGCAATCAAAATTACTGGTTGAGGTTGCTTCTCTACTTTCTCTTTATTAGCTTGTTGAGCTGATTGATTGTTGGACCAGATGAATACAATATATGACCCCTCAGCTGCATTGCCTTTACTCTTGGGTTCATCTTGATAGTTCAGGAAACCAATATGGGAGTCACTAGCTAATTCTTCTTCTTCTTTAGTGAAGAGATTAACATCATCTTTAAGATTCAACTTAGGCTAGGATGAGAAGTCTGATTTAGCTTCAAGATATCCAACTACTGAGTTAGTCAGAGGTGCTTCAAGGGTGAGATTCCTCTGTGGAGGAGGAAGGCGATTTTGTTATCCCTGATTCCTAGTAGCATTGCCTTGGTATGCTTGATTCTAAAATGTCCTCCTAGGTATATCTATGTATGTAGGAGTAGATAACATTCCTTATGTCACTTGCCTTCTGAGAGCTTGTACTTCATTTACTAGCTTTTGTATCATAGGATCAGTGGTGGCAGAAGGGGAATATTCCAATGAAGAAGAAGATTTACTTCTATTTGGGTCCCTCCTTATCTTTCTTGCTAAGATAAGGTCATCTTCGACTTTAGTATCCAAATCGTGAGCAACTTTGAGATCTATGTGACTAGCTCTTCTTAGCAGGAAACTCACTTTAGGCAATTATGAGTTAATGAAGAAGCATTTGAGGTTTTCAAGGGTCGGCTAAGCAATAACAGGAATCTAGTTCCTTAGCTTATCAAACTTTGCTATGAATTCCCTCATAGGCTCATGGGGATCCTTCTTCATTTGCGTGAGCTAGGCCAAAAAGGTGTGTGCATCCTTTGCAAGATTGAATCTAGCCTCAAATTTGGCTTTGAGTGTGTCCCAATCAGTCACTAATTAGTCTTAGAGGTGGTAAAACTAGTCTGTAGCAGCACCTTGCAGTGTTTCCATGAAAATCATAACTACCACATCCTCAAATTTTATGCCTATCACGCCACAAGCTATGGTAAAGGCAACAATGTGTTCATCAGGATGGACTTTTCCATCCCCAAAGAATTTGGGGAAATTCTTTCTTGAGCTTCATGGAAGTTCATTAAGGGGTGGAGTTAAATTAAGCGGGCCAAAAGAGTTACCGCAGGGGCCTTGAGCTACCATGGTAGGATTATTGAAATTAGGGATAATAAATCTAGGTAGAATTTGGATTGGGAAGGCTCTACTAACCATAGGAAAAGTAGCTCTACCTTGTGTTGGTGTCCCAGTACGGCTAGGAGGGACACTCCTAGATCATTGAACTTGAGGTTGGGGAGAAAGTAAGTCAAAATCTCTTCATTATGCTAACTCAAAGATAGGATCAATAATACCTTGAGCTCTCTAGCTTCTGGTATAGCATGGGGTTGCCAAATTGTGAATCAAAAATGGAAAAGGACTAGTCACACTTTAGTTTGAAGCTTGAGGCTTCAAACTGCTTGTCCTTCCCTAGCGGAGTCACCAAAAAACTATTGGGTGAATATTTTGTCAATTAGCATACTAATCAACAAAATAGGTCTGATCAACCACAATAGGAAGATTGGTCAGCTAGGTGTGTAGCTTTACTACATCAACTAGAGATAAATCTCTCCTCTCATCAAGGGGAGGTTCCTTATTAAATATGTGGAGGTTATATACTATGTATATAAGCAGAAAGTAAGACATAGGGGTAGGATAAACCATCCATCTCTCTTTTTTTAGAGATGATGCTGATAAACAAGGAAAAAATCTTGGGTGATAGGGAAGGTACTTCTCTTCTTTCAAAAGCAACTTTTAGCCATGAGCTAGATTCCTTCATAAATAGTACAAATCATAGTGCAATGACAGAAGACACTTCTCTTCTTTTAGAAGTGTTCTTCAATAGGCAGCAAGAATCTTTCAGGTAGCTAGTAACTGATAATGGGGGTGTTGAGTGACCAACAACTCGATAGAGAAAAATGAATAATAATGGGGGCACCACATCATCCCAAGGATCTTTATATAGGAAAGGTAAATGTAGACACATTGAAGGTACTTATGGGGGCACAATGTTGTCCCACAGTTGGCTTTCAGGACACCTTCCTGATCACTTCCACTAGTTCTACTTGTTAAATCAAATGGACAAGAAAGGTCTTAGGAAATAGACATACAAACAATCTCCTAAGATATCACAAGCTATAATAGCACAAAGTCTACAAGCAACTTGTTTTTTCATTTACATAAAATAATATGAATTACAATCTAAACTCAAAATCTCAGTAATGCCTTTTAATTCGAGGAGAGTTTCACTTCTGGTAAGGGGAAGATCTCCCTCTAAATGACACAAGAGATTAAAATATATAGAGGCCTAAGGAAAGCTTGACACTTTCTCCTAATGAAGTGACCCATTCAGTGCATTTAATTCATTAAATGCATTCTTGGTTTTTGTTAGGAAGGGCCACGCTAGAGCAGGGTGGTTGCCTTGACTATGGCATGTCAATTCATCTCTAGTGCCTCCTTTTGATATTGAGTCTCTCATTCCATCACCTGCTTAGCCATGCAACTATCTATTCTGCCTTTATCTCATAGGGGACAAATAGACAATGCTTTTAATGTTTGTAGGCCCCAAATATCTACCCAGTGAACTACTCCACCTACTAGAAATAACTCTTGTTGAGTTTCCCTCTTTGTCTCTTCTTTATCTTGGTCTAGACTTAGGCTTTTTGAATGTATTCAGGTCTACGTCTTGAGTCTACTAGAATCGATAGACACTTCATTGTAACAAATTTGACATTTTTGGGCCCATCATGGTTCCTAACAACTCCTTCACATCTTTCTCACTTGCCATGGTCACTTTCCACTGTGACACGAGTGAGGACACATGGTGGGATCCATAGCTTTGGGATAGGCTTATCAAAATAAGCTTTGAAATTGATTAGTGGCTAAGGAGGGCATAGATGTAGACACGTGGTAGCTTCCACTACATTGGGTTGGGACATGTGATAGGTTCTACTCTATGAAGCTTTATTCAAAACTGTGTCTCAGCTTGTGACACTTGGTAGCTTCTGTAGCCCTCTGAGGCTCAAACCTTTCCCAAAGGAAACTTGCCCTTTGAGGTCTTCTTAGTGGCCTTTGAATTTGATTCTTTAGTGGGCTGTCATCCCCTTCATTTCCTTCAAACAAAATGTCCAAAGGAATTCCTTTAGACAATTCATCTAAAGGAAACCTCTCCTTGGCTCTATATGTGCCTTTTTATTGTGAGTGCCCCTTTCCTTCAATATGTGTCACCTTTTGCTCTTTGAAAAAGTGCCACATGACATCTTTCACAAGAATAGGTGATGACACATGGCATCTTTCACTTTTGACACTTGATAGCATCTACCTCCTTGGGCCTTTACAACACTGTAGAAATGATTGGGGCTCAGTTAGGCTCTCGCAGATGATGACACTTGCCAACCTCTGCCAATCTATGCAAGGAACACATGGTGTGGTTTGAATACATTTTTTAGCCACACAAATGCAGACACTTGGCATGTTCCACTTTGACCCACTAGGGGTATGTGGCAGCTTTCAGTGTTTTCTATGAATCATGTGAATGATGACAAGTGATAGCTTCTACTGAGCTCTAGAAAAATTATGGAGATCAAAAGGATGTATTCAGACCATCTCAAATGATGACACATGGCATGTTTTGCTCACTTCTTAGACTTACCTGAGGCCCACCATGGTCTTTAACAAAAATAAAAAGTAGAATAAAGAAGCCATGGATAATGACACTTGTCAGCTTTTGCCGAGCTTTGGAGGGGACATGTGGCACATTCCGCTACTCTTAGATGAATACATTGGGGCCTTCTGTAGTTGCCACTTGTCACCATCTATGAGACTCTAAGAAACCTATCAAAAGAATCCTTGTAGCTTATGAAAAGGCTAGAGACGTGGACACCGATACTTGTCATGCTCTGTGGAGTTTTAATGGGACACATGGTGGCTTCTGAGGGCTTTTTCTTGAACTTGTTGATTGAGCTCATAGATTGAACCAACTGTTCACTACTTCTTTCTTTGCCTGAGGCTGCCTTTAAATTACTTGAGCCTTTAAACTCTAGATGAAGTGTTTGACCTGTTTGAAGCTTGCCATTGATATTGAACATTGAACCATACCTCTAATTCATCATCCTAAGGTCATAGTCATTTAACATAACCTCCATATAAATCACTAATGTATATGAGTCCTTTGGAGAGAGTGTCTTAGAAATTTGTCTTTGTTTTTGTCCATAAGTGTTTTTGAATGATAAATTAGAGAGACACAACATATTGATGCATCACATCCCATATCTTAGGTTTGATTTCATGCTTTCTTTTATCCATTTTTATTATCAAGATAAATAGGTTCAGGTATGCATTGAGTTTAGATGATGCATTAGGGGAGATATCCCTAAAACTATAGACTTACCTCACCCATTAGGCCAACCAAACCTAGAGGTGATTTCATTGTATTGGTTGTATGAGGAAGGTTTGAAAATCCTTTGCCTCAAGGATTAAATCTAGTCTAATAACAATTTCATTATATGTGCAAATAATCTTGGTGAATTATTTTATTTATTTATTAGAGATAATATAAGATGTTATGATAATATAATTTTGTAACATAAAAATCTTATAAGAATCCCTCTTTTAGAAGGTCATTATCGAAAATGACCTATTGGTGATTAAATTTATGGTACCATGTGTGTGTGTGTGTGTGTGTGTGTGTGTGTGTGTGAGAGAGAGAGAGAGAGAGAGAGAGAGAGAGAGAGAGAGAGAGAGAGAGAGAGAGAGAGAGAGAGAGAGATGTAAAAGGGTAATCATGAAATAGCTCATTTTCCTTTCTAGTGTGATGATTACCTTGACATGCCATATTATCTCATATTTCTAAAAATTATATATGGAATTATAAACTCTTTTATATTCAAGTAGGTTCATGGACATTTTTTGGGTGGAATATTTTTAAGGAGGAACCTACACAGATAATGTACTACTTGTTTCCTATCCCCTTGAAACTTGAATTCCCTTAGGGTTTCTTCCACTTGAACCATTATTATTTACTCTAAGTGGGAGTGAAATTATTACAACTCTTAATATGGGTTATATAGAGGTTTAGATTCACACTTGTATTAATAGATGCCACACTTACAACCATTTCCCCTCTTTCCATATTGTTACTAATCTACATGGTTAGATTATTTCCTATGACTTGTGGCATGCCCAATATTATTGGGTTTCTAGATCTTACTAATGGTGTTATTACTATTCCTATTGGATAGGATGGTGTTATCTAATTTAAAAAAAAAAACTAGGCCCCTATTTGAGATCACTCCACTAATTGATACCACATAACATGATTTCCTTGGTTTTCCTCCATTTTACTAAGAAACACATGGGCCAATGCTTTAGGTAGATTATGGGTGGGTAATATATCTAATATTAAATGGTTTTACATCCTCAATGGCTCAAAACTAACTATATATCTATCTTTCATATTATCAATTTCTTATACATTGTTATTTTGATTCTTATCAAAAGGTGCCTAAAATTTTTGAGGCCCTTAACAATGGTGAAATCCTATCTCTCCATGAAATATTACTTGAATTCATAATTACAAAATACTCTTGAGTAGAATGTAATCAATTATTCATTTCCTCCTTCATCTTCCTTTTGAGTTAACACAGCCACTAAGTTATGCTCACTCTCATAGATGCACATGATAAAGTCCTTAAATAAATTTGGGTTTTCTAGTACTAGTGTAGTGGATACTACATATTTGATTTCATCGAATGCTACTCTTCCCTTAAGAGTCCACTTGAAGGCCTCATACTTATTCAACATTAGTTTTATTGGTCTCACCAATCCTATGAAGTTAGATATGAAATTATTCTTTCTAATGAAATATTGGACTCCTTTCTTATTTACCAACAAGGCTAAGTCTCTAATGGTTTTTAATCTCTCTACGTTGATAATAATCCCCTCTTTAGATACTACATACCTAGGTAGCTTACCTTAGAAGACTCTAAAGACACATTTCTTGAGGTTAAGGGACACCAAAAATTCTTGGCACTTTTAGAAGACATTCTCTAGATGGTCAACATGGTCTTCCTTCTTCCTAGAAAACATGATAAGGTCATCTAGGTAGATGAGGACGATATTATTAATTAATCCACTAAATACCACATAAAATCTAACTAGAAGTTATCCCTAGCATTAGAGAGGCTAAAATGCATCTTCACATATTCAAAGGTTCCCCACTTCATGGTGATGGTGGTCTTGTGTTAGTCTTCATCATTTACCCATACCTGATTATACCCCAAGAATCTATATAGAAAATAAAACATATTTGTACTCAATACTATATATAAGATTAGATATATAGAGGGGAAGGGATAATGGTGCTTTAAAAAAGCTTTATTCAGATTTAAAAACTCCATGCATAGCTAAATATATACACTCTTAATTTGAATAGGAACTAGATTGGACACCCAAGTTGAGTGATTGATTGGGTATATAATCTTTGAGATGATTAGTTCCTAAGTTATTGATCCATGAGGGACTCAATTTTTATATTCACCAGTATTTCCTCCTACCATACTAGTTTGGATCCTTCTACTAACTCTATGGTGTGCTAAATGACCTCATGGTCATATCCCTTTAAGTCATCATAAGTCCATTCAATGACTCTTTTATATTTGTTGTAGAAAGAAACCAACCACTTCTTATCCTCCTAAGGGAATTATTTTCCAACCTTCATCATCCTTCCACCTTTGAAATCAATGTTAGAGTAATTTACCTTATTTTCAAAAAAAATTTGCTTGTCATTCCTTACATCGTTGGAGTCAAAAATATTTTCTAGGGTGATGAGGCCCTTTGGTAGCTTATTGGTCCTTAATTACATGATTTGGTCCTTCTAAGCCTCTTCAATTTTTGGCTATAATTATTCCACAAATATTGATCATTTTTGGAGAAACATATTGATTTGATCATCACTTTCAAACACTTTATAACTTTGGTCATTATTAGGGATGGTAGGTCTGATGATAACCTATATGGCCTGCTCATTAATGAACAAGTCTATCACTAGATTAAATTGGGATCCAATCACTACCATTCTATTGGATTCTAAATTCATGGCCCTAGGGATGATTTGGAAGTTGAAATTTTTCAAGGTTTTAATAAAATCCCATACATGATGGTAGTAAGGCCTCATACATACATTTTTTGTTGTCATGAATCCTCTTACTTACCTTACCACCAATTCAAAATCATTGAATACTTTTAACTATTTAATGCCCATCAATTTAGATAGGCTAAGGCCATAGACTAATGATTCATATTTAGATCCATTATTAGTTTAGGAAAATTGAAATTTGATGGCTCAGAAGGTATCTTTTCTACAGGGAGATATTAGTCATATGTTGGCTCTAGATTTGGTATTAAACTTCATGCCATCAAAATATAGAGTCCAAAATTTAGACGCATCTTCAAAACCTTTGCTCTGGTCTTCTTTTTTCTTTATGACCTCAAGAATGACCTGGTCTTCATCATAGATCATGTAGGTCTTGAGGTTGATGGCATACAAGTTTAATAATGGGTCACTTTCAATGAATTCATTGACATGGATCTCTTCCTCTAGACTTTTGGTGTGCATGACATTTCATCCTTTGAGCATATCTAGGTAGTGTATCTATGTTCTGGAGAAGGAGGTGTGCATTGCTTCAAACCTCATCATAACTTCATCTACTATGTGTTCTAAGTGAAGTGGTTTAGACAATAACTTTATCTCTGAACCATACATGGTCCTTAAGATTAGATGGGACCAATCCAATGATAAGTACATGACTATTTTGGTAGTGAAATATCTTAACAAATATATACCAAAAATAGGTGGGATATATATCACTGTAATGTCTTGTGGTATGGTAATGCTAGGACAAGTATATAATGTGAGGGGTAGATCCCTAATGATCCCTAGGTTTGAACCTTCTTCCCATCTAGCTACATCACTCCTTTATTAAATGGTTCATACTTCAATTATAGTGCATATGTTATCTATTTAGGAATCACCATGGTGATTGTACCCATATCGATCATGCAGATGTGTAATAATTTCTTCCTCACAATCAGTGTCAAATAGAATGACATAGGTTTTGTTTCTCTTACCCCTTCTTTATTATTGATGAATGTAGAGGGTATTTTGGGTTGTGAAATCATGACAACTTCCTTCCCCTTTATTCTTTTGGGATTTGCAATTAAATTTCCTTGTGTGGGATTTTATTTCTTCTCTAAGGCTTTTTTAGTAGAGATTTTTTCTTGGGTATTGATAGGACATCCTAGAGGGAGATATTTTCTAAAACCCTTTTTAGTTACTCCACCACATTGTATGACCCTAGAGGTTGGACCTCAAGATATTTTTCCTTGTTTTACACCATTTCACTCTAATTTTGATATATCAAAGATGAAGGTTGGGGTACTAGATGCTTTATGAAAGTAACTTGGGGCCTTACTATAACTTTAGGGCTCTTAGCCAACCTTTTCTTAGAGAACATGTAATAATTAGATTGAAATTACATGGATATATACACATGAAATTTCCTTGCATAGATCACATCTTCACTTTCTACCTAGGAAAAGAGTACATGCTCTAGGGCTATCTCCTCTTCTTGTTCTAGGGACATTCCCTACATCTGTTCCATCAAGAAGGCATTCTCAACCCTTGGGGATTGATATACATAGGTCAAATTAGGTGAATTACCTTATCATCATTATTTGGCAACCTTATACTATATATTTCCCCATAGATAATTTTGTGGTCTATGATTGTCATTACAAGGGAAACACCATGAATTAGAATTATCTACCATGTTATTTTGGATATCAACTAGCTTTCTTTTTGTATTTGGTGATACTATATGTAAGGGGTCAGGTACCACAATCATTTCATTCATGGACCATGTCTAGTGATTTGGAACTTGATGATTTAGAGCTTCATGGTTTGGCCTTTACCTATCTTGGTGTTAATTCTACTGGTAAGGTGCCCTCCTTTATTGGTAATTATTAAAAGGGGGATTTGGGGGCATAGCCTACTGACTTTTGAGATTGATAATCTCATTGGAATTTTTTTGATAGATACTCTTCATGTCATTCATCTCCATGTCTAGTTAAGATTGAGTGGACTTTCTCACCTGAATGGAAGGATATACATACATATAAGTTATGGCTTTCAATGTAATTGGGACTTATTATTAAAGAGCCATTAATATTTTTAGGAACATCAACATCAATGGCCACAAAGAAATCTTTTCTACATTTATTAAATTATTTTCATCTCTTACTACCATATCATAAGCATTTGATAACATCTATCCTTTGAGTCACTAGATCATAACCATAATATCTGAGTTGAAGGCCTTGAGGTAGAAAATAATGAGCATGCATGTGGGTGGATAAGTTATTATTGGGATCTTTTGAAATGTCTTTTTAAACCTAGTATTAAAATCAATAATGGCTTTTTGTAGGCCCCTCTTTATAGTTATTATTTTTATAAGAGGGATGATTTGTCCAACTTCTCATTTAATCACTCAAATAATTTGTCATTAAGGTAATCCAAGGTGTTTATGAAATTGGTTGGCAAGGATCAGTACTAATCAAAATCCATTCCTTTAAAGGAAGTGACTATTAGCCTTAAAGATACATTTTGTGCATTGATATAGTGTATAATACACACATTTAGGGAGGGTTTTTAGGGAATTCATGGGAATGGGGTCCCATGGAGCTGGGGGTAGTGGAGGGATAAGAAAACTACCACTATCCCATGATACAAAGTTTATTGATGGGCCTAGAAGAGACATTTGTTGTTGTTGAGTAGTGTTAGACCCTATGATTTTTGGGTGAGTTATATCTCCTAGAGGTAGTGTTAGTAGGCTTAGATTTTTCACTATTTTTGACCTCATAATGGGTATTTGGCTCATAAACTAGAGCTTCTATTTAGGTAGACTAACAAATTTAGCCCTACCAAGTGTGCTAGAAAATAAAAATTGTTGATGTCCAAAACTCTCACTTTAGGTTAAACAGCCTCTATGGGAAACTTTACAGGCATGGGACCAAATTACACTCTATAAAGTAACCTTCAAAAATTTAGAATCTAACTCTTTAGTTGATCTTAGGGATCAAAAGGGATAGGAGAAAAATGCAAATAACACTAAAATAAAGCTAAAGCAATATGTTGAGAGATTTAAAGCATTAACCTATAATTTCATAAAATAGATTGAATATTTAAACATTATATACTTAAAGGATCATAAAGAATGAATGAAAGTATATGATGTAATAAAATATTGATAATATAAAAGTAGAAGAAATAAAATAACAAGCAAAGATAAATATTCACTCAAATTGACAAAGAAAACCACATCCTCTTCACTATTAGATGAAAAATAGAATACACAATTCTTCAAGGGCACAAAGAAAAATGTTTTATTACACCTATAAGGGGAACTTGCTAAGGTTATGAAATGAAAAATTTATAGCTATTGCTACTCTTATTATATTATAAATGGTTATTTTCCAAAATAAAAAAAATACAAAGTAAATGAGAATCAACCCCTTCCAAAAGGGATTAGCTTGCAATATATAGGTGAAGTGGCTTATTATGGGAATGACATCTGGAAATCCTAGCATCATACTAATGATGATGTTTTACAACTAAATGAAGGATTTAGGCTCATGAGTGTAGTTATCCTCTGTATCCTAGATATGGCATAGCTATACTATCTTGTTATGACCATAATGCTCAGGATGAGTGTAGTGATGGAGCATGTCCATATATAGAGCCACATCTCATAAGCCATTAGAAAAGTAGATCCACTTACCCTAGTTAATGGTGTGACTCCTATATTTGATAAGAAAACTTGGAATTTGAGTAACACCATTGGATGATGAAGAAATGACTGGGACCCAACATATGGTTATATCTAAGAAGAGATGAGCTTTTTCATGTGGTACCATAGTGCTTGTCAAAAGAAAAAATTTCTTGTCACAGCTAGGAGGCACACTGCTGGCCAAGGTAAGAAAATATTCATCTCTAATGGCATATTAGAGGTGGATCTAGAGATGGACATGTGGCATCACTATGCTTCTCCTAAGCATCATGGCCATAACCAAATAATATAGTTACATCATATCTAGGATCTAAAGGATAACGACACTCATGATCCTGAGTCCTTGATTCAGTTGTCATAACATCATCATTAGCATGATGTAAGGATTTACAGATATCATTCCTATAGGAATCTACTTCATATATATATTCTGGGTTCATCCCTTTTGTAAGGGGCTAGTTATCATTTACTTTGTATTTTTGCTATTTTGGATAATAACCATTTATAATAGTAGTAGTAGTAGTAGTATTAGTAGTAGCAGCAGCTAGAACATTTTCATTCCATGACCTTTTTATGTTCCCCTCATAGGTGTGATCATAAATTTTGCATTGTGCCCTTGAGGCTTTGTATATTCTATTCTCCATCTAACAATGAAGAGGATGTGGTGTTCTATGTCAATCTAAGTGAAGATTTATCTCTACTTGTTATTCCCTTTCTTATTCTATAGTATTAATCTCTACTTGCATCATAAACATTAATTCATGATTTATACTCCTTTATAGTTTGTAATGTTTATGGATTTAATATATTTTATGAAATAATAGGTTAATACTTTAAATCTATTTGTGAATCACCTTAGTTATCTTTATTTTAGTGTTATTTTCATTTCTCTCCCATCCCTTTTCATCCCTAAGATCAACTAAAGGTTTGGCTTTTAAAATATTATAGGTTACTTTATAGATCACAATTCAGCCCCATGCCTGTAAACCTTCCCATAGAGGTTGTTTAACCTGAATTGAGAGTTCTAGTCATCAACAACACATAGGAAAAAGGTTCAAAAAATAAGGCCAAAATTTTAAAATAGTGGGTCCCCATTTCTTCTTGAATAAAAGGGGGATCTTAGGTATAAAAAATGGTGACTTATAGGGGGAATATTCATGAGTATTCAAGAACCTAGAACTTTGGTTAGTAAACTTCAATCAAACATTAACCATGTCATAAAAAAAATACTAAAAACATAAATATGAAAGAAACTACTAATTAGATTAACACAAAACATTCTTGCCTTCTTATCCTTGGATCTATGTGTGTTGAACATGAAGTTCATTTAACCCTTGTTGTGATGAGTTCTTCAAAGGTTTGATAAATTTTTAGGCTTCATTCTATTTTTCTATTAAATCTCATTATAACAAGGGAATCTTTGGCATTGCTCTGCTACCATCCACAAATCCATAACCCTGAAAGAGATACCTTGAGCTCTCTCTCTCTCTTCCTCTTCTTTCAATTTCTTAATGATGATGCATGGTACATTGACCTTATTTCATCATGTAAAACTTTTGATTTTATTTATATTTTTTTTGTCTTAATTTATCTTTTGAACTCATTAGATTTTTTATTTTATTTGAATGGAAAGAGGAGATTTGGAACCCTAGTGAGTTGGTATAGTTATAAAACAAATTATTACCAGAATGTCCTTGCCAATTACATATGTGCCAAGAATTATCACTTGAACAAGTATTTAATATAATAAGTGTGTTTGATATAATAGGCTAAGAATTTTTTTATAAATTCATATGAATTAATTTGAGAGGAACTTACACATAGCTATTAAAAGTATTCAATTATGACATAATCTAGAATGGTTCATGATTATATACATATATCCTAAAGACTCAAAACATAGGAACATACCCAATTTTTTAATAGGTCCCAAATTGAAACTCTTTTTGAAATTTTCCCTTTTATACAAGTCTATTTAAGAATAATCTTAGTTGGTTTGGATTTTATCTTGGTTACATTAGAGCAAACATAATTTAGGTTGTCATAAGAAGTAAAAAGATAACTAATATAGAAATCATGAACTCTAATCTAATAAAAAAGGAAACCTAACCTATAAAAGAAGGGAATCTAATCTAGGAAAGCATGAAATCTACCCTAATCCTAACTCTACCACATTATTTCATTATTCAGTGGTACTTTTAGGTGGTAAAACCATGAAGTAGTTATTCAAAAACTATCTGTTGATTGGATATATAAGTTCATTGCTCTACAAGTCCTTGAGATAGAATGCATTATTACTTAGGATCTCTAAAATTTGATATGGTCCAATCTATAATGGGGAAAATTTATCATGTTTTCCTTTATTTTCATGGATTTTATCCCAAATAAGTACTAGATCTAAGATATTAAATGTTTTAACCTTTATTATCTTATCAAACCATCTCTTGATTATGTCCTGGTGTTTGTTGAAGGTTTTTAAGGCTTCAATACTTGAATATTCCATTTACATTATGTCTAGTAGTGAAGACTCTACTTTATCATTTGGTTCCATGCAGTCCTACATGAATTGATAAGTTGGTAGTTTCAACATGATTGGGAATACTAGCTTACATTCATACACTAATAGATAGGGTGAAGCTTTAAGGGCTTGCTTGTATCTAGTTCAGTCTACCAAAAGATCATACTTAAATAAATTGTGCTAGTCCCTAGGCTTGTCCCCAATTGATTTCTTAATTACATCTATAAGGTTATTATTCATTGTTTTTACCTACCCATTTCCTTGGAGATAGTGTTTAGATAATGACATGATAATCATGTGGTTATTATGTACTCACTCAATAAATTTTATCGATATGAAAGTTAGTCCATTGTCAGAAACTAAATAAATGGGGGTACTAAATTTAGTGATGTATTTATCCAAAATGTGAATCATATATTTTTCTCTATAATTCTTTATGATTATGGATTCAGTCCATCTAATGCAATAGTCTATAGTAGTGAGTACAAACTTATGGCCTATTAATAAATTTGGGTTAATGACACCAATGAAGTCTAAACCCCATTGGGCAAATGACCTTCCTTCAAAAATAGGTTGTAAAGGTATTGATGCATGTACTTCTCTCTTAAATAAAGATTGACATTCATGGTATGTTCTTACATGAGCATGATCATCCTTGAAAACTTTTGGCTAATAGTATCCCATTCTTAAAATATTATGGGTTGTGGTATTCTTAAATGGATGACCAATACTTATCTTTTGATGCATGTTTTCTGAAATCTCTTTAGCTTCCTCCATAGACACACACCTAAGATAAATGCCTTCATAGTTTATTCTATAAAGGACCCCCTTCTTGATCATGTAATGAGCATCTTTGAGAATCAAATCTCTCTTTCATTCTCTGTTGAGCTCTAGTGAACAAGTACCTATAAGAAAGTATTGTATTATATTAGTATATCATTTTCCTTTAGATACCTAAGCTTCACATACCTCTTTAACAATGATATGTGGATCAGGCTCAGTGATGAATTGAATGATGCCTTGACCCAAAATGATCCTTGTAGTATTAATTTTTATGTCAAACTCTTGTATCATTACCATTTACTTGTGTTGATGTTCTCTTAAATCGTTTTGTAATAAGGCGAGCTTGATAGTGGGATCAGGCATGATGGCAATAGTTTTATTCCTCAAGATGTAGTATCAAAATTTCTTCAATACTTTGAGAAGAGTGAATATTTATTTATCAATCATGGAGTACTTGATTTATGCAACTTTTAGATTTGTGATCATGAACATAATTAGATGCTCAATTTTATCCTTTTTATGTGTTATAATATCATCAATTGTATGTTCTAAAGTGAATGAGTACAAGTAAAATTTCTTCATGAAATATGGACTAATTAGCACTAGGGACTAAGATATTACATCTTTAATCTATTGAAAATAATTTCAAACTTCATTTGTCCATTCTATTTTGGCATCCTATTTGAGCATTACATTCAGAGGTCTAACAATCTCTACAAATCTTGAGATAAACTTCCTTATGAAGTTAATCTTCCTAAAGAATGATTTGAGCTCCTTAATTTTTAGTGTCATAATATTTGAAACTCCTTGAATTATATTTAGATAAATGATTATCCCATCCTTGGTGATGATGTGCCCTAATATCTTGGCTTCAATTACTCTAAATATGCTTTTCTTTAGGTTTAGTTAAATACCAAACCTTCTATATCTCTCGAGTATCAACTAGAGGTGGCCTATGTGCTCATTCTTATTCTTTGAAAAAATATTAAGATCATCCATGTAGGTGATTATACATTTTCCTATTAATCCTTTAAATACATGATCCATATCTCTCTCAAAGGTGGCTCTTATATTTATTAATCCAAATGATATCCTCTTATATGCATAAGTTCCCCACTTCATAGTAAACACAATCTTCATCATATCTTTAGATTGTACCAATACTTGATTATAGCCTAAAAATCCATCCAAGAAGTACATAATTTCATAATCACTTACTATCTATATCACCTCATCTAGAGAAGTTAAGGGATAGTTGTCCTTTTCATAAGCCTTATGCAAATTCTTGAAATCAACACATAATTTGATCTCATCATTCTTCTTTATGAATGGAACCAAATTGGCCACCTAGTAGAATGTCTAATTGGGAAGACTATTATTACACTTAGTAACTTTTCAACTTCTCTTTGAATGAGAGGTTCCATAATAGGATTGATTGGTCTCTACCTTCATCTAAATGGCTTATGGTTTAGTTTTAGAGGAATTATATGAGTAATGACCTATGGGTTATAAACCTTCAAATATTCATAATTCTAAGAAATAACATATTTATAGCAAGTGATTAAATCCTTCACTCATTGTCTTCCTTCTATGGTACATCTGAGACCAATATTAATGTAGCATGGACTATGTTCATCTTCTATATTTTCCCTTTTAAAGTCAGATTCATTAACCTAAGGCTACCTAAGATACCGATCATCGAGATCTATGTTGAATAGTCTTTCTAAGTAAATTATGCTAGTTATAATATGATTCTCTTTGAACTATATAATACCTTATTTATCTGATTCCTCTATATCAAGATGATTAACTTCCTTATCATCAATTATTTAGGATAAAATTCCCCTAAATTAGTTATAAATTGAATAATCTACTGGTATTCATCAAAGACCTAGAAATTTTATATATTATTAGGAACAAAGGGGTATGGCACTAATTATATAGATAATATTTTTACCTTAGATTCTTGGAGAAACTCCAAGTTAGACAAAAAAATAGCTAGTGAATATACGGCTTGATTCTGCTCTCTCGAATTAGATACTATGTTGAAATCTTCAAAGCTCTCAATCAATTCCTAGGATTTATGCTTGTATCTTTTCAAATAATATAGCTTACATTGATATTTGTTTATAACCTGGTTGACCACTAGCTTTGAGTCACTGAATACTAGCACATGTTTTACATTGATCTTGAAAGAAAATTGTAATCGCAAAATTAAAGCCTCATACTCATCCCTATCATTAGTGCATGGAAATTACAATCTATATGATGAAAATAATTTCTTTCCTTATGTATCAATCAGATTTATTCCTATGCCTAATCCTTACTTGGATGTAGCACCATAAAAGTGTAAAGTCCATAACTGATTGAAACCTTTAGGTTCTTGCTTTTGTACTTGATTCTATGTAGTGAAAGTGTAAATACCAAGGTTGGGAGATTCATAACCTTACCTCCTTTTTCTTGACATTATATTTTATAATGGAACATTTCATCCTCAGTTACTTGTTGATCTGTATTTAATTTTTAATGCCTCTCTATGGTATTCAAATGTGAGAGAAGTCTATATAAAGATATCCATTGAGAATTTTAGACTAGTCCCTACTCAATAATAGTCCATAACATTTAGGTATGTCCAATATGAGGATATCAATAGTCATCTAGACCCATGGTTTAAATGTTACTTGAATATGTTTTTTGGTCAATTCTCCAACTACTTAAACCATTATTTTATCTATTTGTGAAACTATTCCCTTTGAAGGGCTCAGAGTTAAACCAAGCTTTTGACATATTGAATTAGGCATAATAGTTTTAGAGGATCCAAATTTAACTAAATATTTATGAATGTTCTTACCAAATTCTCTAATAGTAAAAAAAAAGGTGAAACTTTTGTCTTGCTCTTGTAGATGACATTGGTGTCAACATCTTTCACTTTATTTATAGATGTGTTGGTTCTTTCTATAAGGGTATTCTCAGTAATAGACTTCCACAATAGATCCTTCTATCTAGTGATCTAAGCTAATTCATGAAGATTTATATTTTCTTTGATCATTTTCATGTATTCAATGATCGTGTATCCTCCTTTCCTCGGTTCTTCCTTATTCTGAGTCTGATCATTCCCCCTTGGGGGAGATGTATTATTATTATTATCTTTAAGATTATGTTTAATTATTGTGTTATTCTAAGGAGTAGACATTATTAATGGCTACATATTCCTTATATTATACCCACCTATCTAGAACTACTAGAAAGTGTGAACCTCATTAGTGTTGTCTTATGGTATGTTGTCATATTCACTTAGAAAGGAAAACTCATGAGTCTCAAAGAAAACGTAAGTGATTGAAGAGATAGGATATTGGTGGGATTAATGTCGATTATTAATTTGGTCTTGTCTTACTACTTTTATTTGAAATATTTTGAACACTACACAAAATTCTATATAGTTGAGCTCACCATGCTGAGAAGTATTATGAATTCTACACCAATTGGGTAGAGTTATACACCATGCTGAGAAGTATTATGAATTCTACACCAATTGGGTATTATATAATTATTTATTCTATTGGTAACTATTTCCTTGTGCATGATTATTCAAGAATCTGTAATTTGGCTATGTTACCTATGTTAGTAGAGGTAGTGTGTAGAGCTAGTTTTGATTGAATTAAGGAATGTTTTACTTCATGTGGAGAACTAGATTAAATTTTATGATGTCATTGTTAATGTTACATATTTTAGGAACCTTGGAATTAAGAAACCTATAATTATTTATAGCCTCTTCATATGCCAATGCTAAGTTGTTGACAATAGTTGTTCTCCTCAAGAGCATGGCAGTGACTAGGTCCAAAGCATTCTTATACATTTCCAACACTAATATGTCTTCCAGTTTATAATTTGGGCTTAAACACATGTACATATTTTGAAACCTTGAATTGAAAGCTTAGATTGGTTCATTAGGATCCCTCTTCATGCTGGTGAGGTGTTGATATATCAAACTAAGACTGGTGGCCTATCCAAATTGTGTAAAAAAGTTGCTTGACATGCATCCCAAGAAGTGATGGAATTTTCTATTAGATTCAAATACCAATCATAAGAAACATCCATTAGTGTAAAATGGAACAACCTACATGCAACATATTTATTGATAAAATTCATTAATAAATTAGTTTTAAAATATTGAATATGTTCCTTTGTTGTCATTCCTTCTAAAGGAAAAAATGATGGTAGGGACTTTTCAATATTCCTAGGTAAATCATGTACATCTCCTAGGATGACAATAACAAATCCAACTAACTAGGGTTGTTGATCCATTGGATGATTAATAGGTAAAGGGTTACCCTTATTGGAGAGGGAGTTGTAGGTCTATTAGGGATAGTTGGTATAATTCTAGGTCTCTTATGATTTCAAGGGTGAGACTAAAAGACCAGCCTGGGAACTAGATCTAGTCACTTTCCTAAATGACTTGAGTAAAACTCTATATAGAAACTAACCTATTGTATCAAAGGTACTTGTCCTCCTTCTAGAACTAAAAATAGTATGTTGATGAGGGTTTTAACCACACAAATCTTATAACAAGGTATCCTCTAACATTTTAAGATCTCAATGGAGGTGAATTTCACTCTAGGGAATAATTTGTATGTATGTGGTCTTAACAACCTATTGATGGAATATATGATAAGGCATGTAGGTTGTTGACAAGGTATTTAGATAGAAGGGTGGTCTCTTAATAAGGAAGTGAGAATCTATATGAGTTAGATGGATGGATAATTTATAATCTAAAGTGGGGGGATCTTTTAAAAAACTCAAAATGAAGGAAGGGTAAGGTAAAAAATAAGGCTCTATGGTCTTTAGGAATCACTTACTTAGTTGGTTCCTACGTGGAAAAGTTGCTTTCAAAACCTATGCCTATTGTTAACAACTATTTCACACACATAATTAGACATGGATAATAAGTCTAATGGGATATTAATATAGGAAACTCAAGTTCCTCAATCAAAGTTTATTGCTTTTAGGGTAGATATTACACACTCTTAACTAGGATATTATGTATAATGTTTAGTGAGGTATCTTAGGTAGATATTGCACACACATAAAAAATATATCAAAAGAAATCACTTTTACACACTCAAAATTATAAATAAATAAACTTAACTATCCTAACCAATGTAATTTTACCAATCATTCAATATTTTTTGACATCTAAGACTAATATATTAATAAAGACAATCAATAACCCATTCACAACTTTTGTACACTAAGGATTATTAAATCATACAACCAAATAAATAAAATATAATCACATGAATATGGAAAGAAAATATGCAAACACATGAGTGGACAACCAAAATTGCTTTACTCCTGTATATTGAAATTTCTATGACAAATCCAAACTATGGATTAAAATTATTTAAATAGACTTTGGGAAGGGGTCACCTCATCCTCCAAGTTTATACAAAATTCACTTCATGTGACAGTTATAACTTAAGTTCTAACTATGGTCAAAACTGTACAAAGTTTACTTACAGTTTGTTAAATAGTATAAGTTGACTTTACAAAAAACCATGCAATGTGTCCATGTGTACACAAATAAAAAGGCAACTTTACAATAATATCTTGAACTAAAAGAAAAATACAAATGTATAAAAAATATATATACACCATTACAAAATGTCCATGCACAAAATCCTAGCCTTTTAAGGCTGCATTGTCTAAATAGTTGCATGGACCTTGGTTGGTGTTAGGGCTGAGGTAGTAGATGTGGAAATTATTGATGTTGATGTGGCACTAAAAATAAAAACTTGAGCTTGCTTCTTATTTTCTTAAATCTCTAGGTATCACTTGTGAAAAGTTTCATGCTACTATAAAATTATGTCTAAATTTAGTAGGGGAGGTTTATGTATTCTACCAACTTGGACCAAGAGATTTGCATGTTCTTTTTTGGTTGTCTGGAAGTTGTTCTTGAAGATTTCCATTTTAGTGACCTTCTTCCTAGCAATTCTCAATTTAGCCTTTATGTCATCTAATGTCAACCCTTGTAGACTTTTCTTAAAGTTATCTATGGCCTCTTATATGAGTTGAACAAAATTAATCTTACTGATCAATTTCCCTATAACATCCTTAACATTTGATAATTTTAATTCATTTAAAATTTAAATGATGAGAGCCTCATGCTCTTGATACTTGAGGAGTAAATCCCAACTGCTATTAACCATTCTTGAGCATCCTTTATTTTGATGACTACTAAGTTGAGGGCATTGTATGCTTCCAATGGTGTCACGAGGTCTAAGTGGATATAAACCTTATTACCTATGTAAATAATCAATATCTTCAATTTATTACCATCTCTTTTCAAGGAATTAAATAATTCATTAGTTTTATTAATGTGTGGGGTTATTTTAGCCTACATGAATTCCCATGCTTCCAATGAATTATAACATTTAGAAGTTGATTCCTAAAACTTAGTCTTAGTGTCAGTTGGTATATGCACAATCTTAGCTTGTTCCTTCAAATATTCTAGTTCTATCTCTAACTCTTGCCTGGCCATCTTTTTACCTTTATGGATTACCACCATGGCATCTTTTTGAGTCTCAACCAAAGATCTATCATCTTCAACATATAAGGACTACCTCAGCTACCTATTCTACCTCTTAGTGAGGGAGAAGGCCTCTTATCTCTCTTTAAAGATCAACTCTATGCCTACATCATCTAATAACTTCCTCTTCTTCACCATTTGAATGCTTCCAGATGGTTTGTCAAATAAGGTGGTAATAAAGGGGAGCTATGTGATCTTGAAGCTAGGCATGTGTGAGGTCTTAGTCCTTAAATCCATGTCACAGGGAGGATTTTTCAACTAATTACCATCTATTTTATATGAGGTTATAACTACAACCTCTTCCTCAACCTCCACTACTACTTGTTACTTCTTGGATGCTTTGACAATAGTTTTAGGTATGGAGATCTAGATGATTTTAGACCAAACCACTCCTCCAAACTAAGGGAATGGATGGAGTTTTATTATTTTTGGATTTTTCCCCTTGCCTTTTCCTAAAATTGTCATAATGGTCTCTTAAGATGGAGTGGTGGACTTGTATGCCCCCTTCTTTTTCATTGATATAATAGTGGTAGTGCCACAAGAAACATTGTAAGTATCCATTATGGAAGTGAATGGAATGGTGGTGGAAAGTGGATCAATGGTAGTGGTAGAAGCAATAGTAGAAGAATAATACTTCTCAACTTTTAGGGTGAGTAAATGGAAATATATGAAATAAGTGGTGGAAAATGGATCATTGGTAGTGGTATTAAGAACTTCCACCTTAGGAGTTTTTAAGATAGAATAAATATAAATAGTATAAAACATATGAATAGAATTATAAGATAAATAAGTGGTCTCAATATACTAAGTACCTAGGGTATCTCCCACAACTAGTTCTTTACCTTTATCTACATCAAGGCTCAAGGCCTTAGCTTTTTCCAATTCTATTTATTCATCAAAATCCTCTTCTTCTTCTTCTATTTCAACTACTTCCCCCTCTTCCACCTTAACTTATTAGGGCACTATAGGCAAGCCTTGAGATTGTTCCACTATAGGACTACCTATGGGAATCCTAGGTTTATTTGTATAGAAAATGGTGGTTTTTGGCTATGAAGAGGAGCCTTGATAGATTGATTCAGCTAATTCATCTATTTCAAACATTGTAGATGTAGAATCTTGTGCATGGGGAATAGTTATAGGCATTTGAATGGTGTTAGCTACTAGTTCTTCCTCATCAAAATCCAAATTGATGGCATCTACTATTTATTCTCTACTAGGGTCATGTTCTGTTACCCCATGATCCTTCTTAATAGCTTTTAACTTTAGAGGGAGTCCTTGTGATGACAATCTTTCTTGGTCCTTTGATTTCTCTATGGATTGTCCCTTCCAAAAGTTTAAATTTGTCCACCCTTTAAAGGGTGACTTTTTACTATATAATTCTATCACAAATATTATAGGCTCTAATTGGATCATCCTTAGATGATCCTCTCTCAATCCAATAATTTTTTCTCTCCAAAACTTCCCCATTATTTTTTACATTCATGAACAAGAAGTCATAAGGGTAATGCATGTGGCTATAAGGGATATTGAAGACCTGAATATGATTTTGGATGGCTCCATGGGGATCCTAATCCCTATGTGGAAGTGTGGGGAAGTGATATATCTTCCTCTTACCACCAACCTCTCTAAAGAATTTTCTTATTTTATATACCATTCAGCCAATAACTATGTGGTGGCCAAAGAATGAGATTTTATTCATCCTAGATAGGTCCTCTTCTATGATCCACCATAATTGGAAAGCAATTTATTTCTCAACCAACTTGTTAGGAACATACCTTGGGAGGTATAGGGGATGGAACTTATTTCCCTAGATCAATATGATAGTGAAATATAGATACAAGAAATATTCCCCTCTTGTAGAAAGTGTTTTCATAATGATGGATCTAATCCTTGGTATTGGTGAACCATGGATAGATTTCCAGAGTTGAGGATATAAATCCTTCACAATCCTCACCATATTATTAATTTAAGCATAGACATACATGAATTTAAAATGATCACAAATAATATTTTTGATACAATTGGTGGTTATCTTCCATAACTCACTAAGAAATTTGTGAATAGCCCCCATAATAACATCCAAAAAATATGACATCATGTAAAAATGGCTAGTAAGAGTGGGTTAATTATCCTTATGGATGACAAACTCTCTCAAATGAAAACTATATGCCCAAATTTAAATGTGGCATCATTGATTATCATCATGTGTAGCAAGGGCACCCAATCCAAATGGAAAAATTGAATGTTCAGCATAACATAAAGTCTATTCAATAGCATCATACCTATCCACATCCACATCCTAAACTTGTTGATGGGAGTGGGACCCTTGGGATTATTTTCTTTGAATTAAGGAGAAGCTATGAAGATAGAACCTTCTCTATTGTATTTTTATGATTCCATTGCACTAGTCTATACTTGTCAAAGCAAGCATTAGGTGCTAACAATGACAAATATCTTTAGAAATCATCTCTCGTGATGCATGATACAACTTTTAAATTACCAATATGATGAAATAAATCATATTCCATTACCTTTCCTATGAATATAAGTCACAAAGGAGGTTAATGCATGGCATAACCTTAGGATTGGTAGAAGTAAAGTGTAATCCTTGTCTCTTTATTTCTAAAAATCCTTGATTAATAGTTTATTGAAGGGAGAGATGTTTCCATCCAACAGAAACATATCCATAGAGTCAAAAATATCCCATACTTCTAAATAATTTATGTACCTATCGTTCAATATAGTAATGTCAAAGACAGTGTCCATAAATTCTATTGAATCCTTAATTGAATAGGGTGATGGTGGAATTTTTCCCTTGAATGGCCTAAATGAAAATACAAATTTTCCTTATGTGCAATTGGTTATGCTTAAAGTATTCTTCTATAGGTCATGTGCATTCTATGAATAATTCATGATTTGTCTAGTCAATAGCTTTTTCACAATATTTTCTTAGGTAGCAGTGAGGGATTTTGTTGTGCAAGATAGAAATAAACTTGGAGCACAAGTTTGTTTTTAAACAATAAAGGCTTCAATTGATACACATCACGTATATATATTTTATCATTAAATTCTAATTCATGTGATATAAATGCCCAATATTCACCTATTTAATATTTTTTGCATAGTTTAAAATTCATTAGATCTATTTGTTGAGTGACATTAGCAAACTAATAAGAAGTATTTTGGCTTTATTCAGATAATTATAATGAGTCTTTTTGTCATTTGGGAATTGGGTATTTAGGTTTTGTGTTGGGACTGGCCTTTACAAAAAGACTCATAACAAAAATCTTGAAAACCTAGTTCCCATCAGACAAAATGTCTAAACAAAAATTCTAAAGCATGTGTATAAAGATTTATGGTCTATCAGACAAAATTTCCATGGCAAAAATCTTGAATGACAAAAATTTTTTAGGAAAAAATGTTCTAATAAAAAGTTAAGACATAAAACTTCTATTAAAGATAAGTCACTTTCAGGATAATTATTTCAGATAAAATGTCCAATGCAAAAAACCTTGAAGACCAAATTTGTTCAAAATAAAAGTTCTGAAGATAAAAAATTTTGAATGGAAAAAAAAATTGAATGAACAAGAGTGGTTAAACAAGTGTTGAAGAAATTTTTAAACAAAAAACCTAGAACTAAAAACCCAAAAACCAAACCTATTAGAAAAAATTCTTGAATAAAATATCTAATGAATAAATCTATGAAATATTTTCTTTGAATAAACCAAGTATTAAAAACTTGCATAGTTCAAAAAACTACAAAAAATGAATTAATAAAGTTAGCTCATGAAATGCACAATATCATGCTAAAATTCTAAATTACTCTAAGTATGAATGCTAAGAATCAATATGTTCAATAATTTACCCTAGCACATAAGAAAAATGCTCAACAAACAAGGTTAAAATATGAAAATAATGGGTCCCCATTTCTTCTTGAAGAAAAGGGAGATGTTGGGTACAATAGACATCAATAAAATAAACAACATTAATGACATATTACTAATAATGTGATTCTCAAGGATAGGTGTTGGCTAAAGATTAAGAAAGCATATGCATCATAGGTCTCACCTACCTCTAATAAATATATATGCCAAATAAATCATTTGTCCAGTGGGGAAAACTAATTTTTAGTGCCTTGGGAAAGTAACATGATGAAAACCATTTTTTTGTGTCATGGTAAAACAAAGTATAATTTGCAAGCACCCCAACACTTGGGGTCAAAATCCACTTCATTTTTACATTCATATCCCATGTTCCTTAACAACCCTATCCATGTCATCGTATAAACATCTTTATCTATCATGTCCATTTTTCCCTTATCCCTATCTAGTATATCATTTATTTCCATCTTGACCTTTGTAAAGTACTAAAATATGTCTTGGTAAATGTTCTAGAATCATCTTCACATATCTTCTAATGGACACTAAGGCAACCGTTTATTTGTTTCTTTCATGATGTGGTCATTAGTGATCCCTAGTCCATTCTTTCTTGGTCATCATCATATTTTTAGTCTTACCTTCATCCTTTGTCATCCCATCCAACATTTCATACATACTTATCTTGGTTTCTAGTCTTGGTATTCCCTTTTCTAGAAACCCCAATTGTATAATATACATACATATTCTGAAAAAAACCTAAAAATTATAAAATCCATGAAATCCCAAAACATCTTAGGTGTATTATCATATGTTGTCTTGTCTTATGTCCTAAATATCCCCATCATCCTATCTTATGTCTTAGTCATATAATCATCTTGTCATCTTATCTTGTCTTATGTACTAGTGGTGTTATCATTTTATCATCTTGTCTTATCCTATGTCCTAATCTTGGCATCCTAGTCCTTATCCTAATCCAAGTCACTAGTTTAATCCAGCTCTATACCCTTGTAAAATTATATAAAATTAGTCCAAATTCATATAATCATGACCAACTTAGTTCAAATCATCACATAATCAATCATCCCATCGAATCTCATCAGAATAATAGATAAGACACTAATCACAAAAAATATTTCTGATGATACTTGTGTATGTTACTTACATTTTATTTGTTGTTTGACTTGTTTTCATATCTTTTATCATGTACATATCTACATAGGTTTATTTTCTTGTCTTTGTTTGTCTTCTTTTATTTAGTCTTACATCATGTCTTTTTTTGAAGGATGAAATGAATGAGGATGAAATGATGACACAAAAATATACAATAATGCTTTTAGGTACCCTCAATAATATAGAGTACATTATTTTCCCCTTTTATACTTAAGCACTTGGGCACCACATCATAATGGTCATACATATATAATGTGAATACCACCTAGTGCTATATTTATAATGGATTGTGAAGACTATAATGATACTTATTACAATAATGATGGATTAAAAATCAACCCCACTCATCTATTCTCCTCCAAGACATTTATCATCCCATCTATATCCTCTAGTTACTCATCTATCATCACTCTAGTCATCAACATCTAGCATCCCATCTCCCATCATTCTTCTTAGCCCTCAATATTCATGTCTAGCATTTGAATTGCATAATATATCCAAAAACTAACACGTCTAATCATAATTTTCATCTTCCTTCTCTAATTTATCTTGTCATCTATCATCTAGTCTAAACTACATTGGCCTGAGGTCTTTTCAAATTATGTAGGCAATGCTCAATCACATGGTGTACCTAAGGTCATATCAACCACTCTCTCTTTTTTACCCATCATTCATCATCACATCTCTCTCTTTTCCTTCATCATACCCAAGTCTTGCATCAATAAAATTATTGATTTATAATATCAATCATTAGTTAATCAGTCCATTGATCAATTTCCATCCCCATAATCATCTCCCTAATCTTGTCATCAATAACTTGCACTTGTCAATTGGGCCTAATAAATCAAAACATCCATATTTGTTTTCATCAGTCATACATTATCACTAATTGGTCAAATCATAATTTAAAGTTTATAGTTTCCTCCTTGGATTGGGCCATGACTAGAACCATAATTTTATTATCATCTCTCACTCCCTTACATGTGTCATTTCTAGGGGCATCATTGCTATTTATCACATTTTGGCTCATTGATTAGATTCGTTACAATCAAATTAATTAACTTCATCATTTTGTCACTCGATCATATAATTTATTATCTCTCATATCCATTATATCACTCAATTTCAATTCTAAGCTACACTTTTCATTAATCTTATCAATTTATTGTCTTATTTTGGCTCAACTATCTCCCAAAATGTGTCATGGCTTGGGATATGTCAAAATTTTAAGGCCTTTATCATCTTGGTCTATAGTTATCCCTAACAAGTGTCCTTTCCTAAGATATGTCAAAATCTTGATAGTTTTTATCTTATCATCATCATGTTATTATTTCAAGACTCAAAGTTCTCTATAGCATGTGTCCTTACTTGGGATACATTAAAATATCATAGATCTCTTGATCACTCTTTAGTGATGGTTGATTCCCCCTTTGGATGTGTTAACAACTATGACACTATCATTTTTGTTCCCTATGCATATGCATTTTCTAGGGGAATCACCAATATTAATCATGTCATATCCCATCCACATTATAATTTATCCAACACTTTTTTTCACATTTAACCTATCTATTTCATCGTCATATCTCTATTCCTCCCATAATTATTCCAATTTAGGGAGAACTACATCAACCAATGGTCTCTTGAGACTATGTAGGGAGTGCTTAGTCACCCATGGTACCCAAGGATAACTTAGATACACTAACCAATCCTTCCATTTCATCCCTTGGTCACTCAATCACATTATTTTTCTTATATCCACACCTTCTTACACTTGTTTGACACACACACTATGAGATACACCCATCATTTAAGTTATCAACTCCTTGTATTATTTTGGCCTAATTCTCTCCCATTAGGTACCCTTTTTTAGGATACATCAAAATATCATGGGATTTATCATTTTGGTCCATATCTCTCCTTGACATGCATCATTTCTTGGGGCACATCGATAGGTTGTGGCCCAATTCATCAATTTACTTGGTCTATGATTCTCCTTTGCATGTGTCTTTTCTTAGGATATATTAAAAATCTTGAGGCCCATTTCTTACATTTAGGACTATATCTCTCCCTTGTATGTGTACTTGATTAGGATATGTCAAAATATTTTAGACTCGTATCTTATATAATTGGTTCCCATTTTAGATATGTAGAAAACCATGACTTCATCTTATTCACTCCTTATGTATATGTCTTTACCAATGACATCATCAATTTATAGCTCAATACTCCTATCAATTTCTTCTTATTCTTCTTCATTATTGATTTCACATATAGAATTCCCTTGTCCATTCATACACACCACCCACATTTATTCATTTTGATTCACCATCTATCTCATTCTTCTTTTCATGTCCCCTCGAGGGAGTATCATGTGTCCACTAATTTATTAACACTCATCCATGATTACCTTTCTTATTTTAAAGACCATTACTCATTTCAATCATAATCACCCTTCAAAAAATGGAAAAATGTATGGATCTAATTTCACTCATTACTTTAACATTTTAAATTATGCCTAATATCATCCATTATCCTATTCATATGATCTAATTAATACTCAATCCTATGTCTCATATTAACATAATCTATTCATGCCCTTATGTAAATTAATTAGTTAATGATAACTACATGAATAACCCATTCTCCACATATTCATATTTCATAATATTATATTTTCTAATTCACCCCACTCTCCACATATTCATTTTAATAATATTCTAATTTCTAATTCACCTCTCTTTCTAAAAAAAGTCTAGATATTTCTAATCTCTAAAACTTTCACCATTTTAAGAACCCTTCTCAAATTTTAAATTTGGGAGGGAAATTTCCCCTCAATTTCCTTTAAACATTTCTATAAATTCAAGGGACATCCCAAGCATTTGGATAAGGAATAAATGCAATCTTATGCTACCTCCATCAATCTCCTTCATTAGTCTAGTCTTGAGCTTGTCATACTTCATAATTCTACATCCCATTTCAGGTATTCAATTTTTCAATTTAGTATTTAAGCAATATTATAAAGTTTTTGGAAAGGAGATCAAAAGGGAGCAAGATGATGGTAAGATTATTTTAATTTCATGATTGATTACTTGTTTTCTCTAATTCTTTCCATTTGATGATCATTTAGAGTTTAGATTTGGTTAATGGTTATTTTATGCTTTTAATTCATTCTATCCAAATTTTAGGTGATACATGTTCAAAAAATCCCCTTAAAATAGGGATAATTCATAAGGGTTTGTCACAAAGATCAGGATCTTATAATACATTCAATACATTTTCAATAGATAAGTTTAGATTATAGAAATTAGTCTTAGGTAAACATAGTGGGAAAATAGTGACACAAAGTTAGTATATTTACACAAAAAATCAAAGTATGATATTAGCAACCAAATTAAGGTACTGACACCACATGTAACTACTTTCCAAGATATGATGCTACTGTTCAGTAGCCTTAATTTATAAAAACCTAGATTAGCCAAAAAAGTACACTAGGTACATTACAGGTTTGCACAAGTTCAATTTTAGATTTATCATTTTTCTTAAATTCATACCATTTTAATTATATTTAGTGATTCATGTGCATCATTAACATTTCCATATTTAGTATGCATTCTTAGATATAGATTATTACAAATCAATCAAAAATCCATATGCTCACATACACCCCAATTGATAAAAAGAATGACAAATTTCATGCCATTCTCTATGATATATAAATCCAACATCATATTCTCTTTGAAAATTAGTTTCATGCATTCATCCATATATATTAGTTGTGATTCCCAAGTGTCCTTGAGTCACCTAATATACCCAAGTGGTTACAAAGCTAACATATCCAATTAGATATTTCTAGTTACATCACATAGTTTTATTTTAAAATGTATATACTACATATGGGAGGGAAATTATGGATTCATATCCTACTTGTGTTCTTGAGACACCTACATGAGAGGGTTATACACACCATCATTCCAATCTAAGTTATTCATAGGTCATGATCTACCAAGGAGGGGTGGGTAATGATGGAGTCAAAACAAGATTGAGTTATTGATTCACTCACACATGAGAATTGAGAAAACCATCACCTCATTCCAATATATTCATTTATTAATCACTATATACATGCAAACATAGGTTTCCACTAGGTTTATGTATTGGTTTATGTACCCACTGAGGTCTATTTATTCCTTTCCTCTCTCCTATCTATCTACTCAATTCTTACTCAGTTATTATTCTTTACTTAGTTTTGTCTTCTCTTTTGGTATCTCTTAAATAAAGAATAATGTATTCATGTTTCACTTATAGGACACATAATTAGAGACTTGATTCACATACTTAGACCCAAATTTATAGGTTTCAAATTTTAGGTAAGTTTAGGTAAACTTAATTTTCATTTATCCTAATCATTTCACTTTGATATATTTATGTAATAAGGAAGGGGGAATTTAATCACTTAAAAGTGGTTTTTGAGTGCTAAGAGTGTTACATGAGACTACTTATCCATATCTTATCCCTAGAGCTATCCTATATCCTATTGTCACACGTATCCAACCTTTGTGCAGGCCACATACATCCATAGTCATCTCTAAAGCAATCCCAAACCCTCATTCATAAATCTTAGCCCTTTGTTCCTAATGTTATACCAATTGAACACTAATATCATAATACAAATAGTAATTCCATTTGGAATTATTGTCCTAATAATGTAACTATTGTTCTTTCCCTCCCTTTTTCACAAATAGATATATTTTCCAATCTTAGACTTCCTAGGGTCAGCCTAAACCTCTTCTATCACCTACACAAGAACCAAAATAGTATATATACATCACTTTTACTATAAGAACTAGA
This sequence comes from Torreya grandis, assembly GCA_037957365.1. Classification (NCBI taxonomy): domain Eukaryota; kingdom Viridiplantae; phylum Streptophyta; class Pinopsida; order Cupressales; family Taxaceae; genus Torreya; species Torreya grandis. The sequence continues at coordinate 480,344 of JARHVA010003013.1, read as the reverse complement.
TGGAAATAAGATAAAAAAATACATAGGCAAACTCAAAACAAGTTGTACATAATTAAGGTTATCAATCCTTATTCTATCTTACTTCTACATACTACCATATACAATAGTCCTAAGCTCAGATAACTTAGAGTCTCAAGCACATTAAAAGAAATCAATTCCAATATCATACTAGCTTCACTTGTACTTTCACTAGCACATAGGTAAGGATAAGTGCATCGAGTTGTATCCCTCTTTAGAGTATTGGTATGTAGTCAAATCTCATCTTTGTAGGGTGTTGAAGATGTCCAACCCACCACATTAACAAATGCTATTTTTATATTGTATCAATTAGATTCCCTAGCAATATGGATTATTAGGTTTTTCTTAGAAAAAAAATCATAATAAGCTATATATAGGGTTTCAAAACTTGTGCACATAGGATCAAACCTCATAGATCTAGACATAGGTGTAGCCAAAAGCTTATGACAATATTGCATAAAAGATACTACCACTAAAATAGGGACACTAATGTCATATATCCAATAATTCTAGTACTATTTAATAAGAGTGATATTTTCCAAGAGGGGTTTTGACACTAGGATCCTATTTGCAACACTCAAACTAGCCTATGCCTTAGTTTTTAGCATCTAGATCATATGTCTCAGTTATTATCTATTTAAGTTATTACTTATATTATTTATTTATATTTTTAGAAAGATCAAAGTTAGTCAATTATATAACAAATTAGTGGTTGTATTTATTACATATTATTACCCTTATTTACTATACTTAACTCTTTAACAACATATGATTTATACTTTCCAAGTCCTAAAAGGTTAAAATAATAGTTGTTAATAATGTGTATTATTAGGTAATAATGAAAAGTGCAATCTAAAATAAAAATCTAAGGCTAAAATATGAAACCTAGAAAGATGAAACCCTATGGGAGACCTAGGTTTTGACTAGTTTGATATGTGTATAATTTTATCAATATGTTTTATCCTAGTTTCATTTTACAACCCTAATAGGAAATAAACTAGTAAAATAAATTAGATTAATAGATATGGAATTCAAGCATAAATATGAATGTAAAATAATGAAACTAATTTTAATTATTTGATAATCAAATATTCTAATACAATAAGTATAATAGATGGATGAGTACTTACATTTTTGGTTGTATAACTAATTCTTATTTTATTTTGGAAATGGATATTAGACTAAATCAGTCATGTGATTCATTTGGTTCATGGACTATATCTTTGACTACATACGGTTAGGCCCTTTGATTTGTATCAGTATTACCAATTAATAATTACCTATTCTAATTGGTAATAAATTTTGAAAAAAATAGGTGGTGACCTTACGGTCACCATTGTTTGCCACCTAGTGATATGTATGTGTTATCTTGAAATATAAATATCTACACAACACTGCAAATCACCCTCATTCAACTTAAAATCCTAGGTTTTCTTGTGAGGGATATAAAACTACAAAGACTTTGGAATGTGTAACAAGTTAAGATGACCCCAATCACACTCCCCCCCCCTTAATCATTAGCCACTACCTACATATTTGATACTTCAAGGAGGGAAATAAAGGCACATGTAGTTATTACACCTAGTGTGATTATGTAAATGTGCTCCATTTTCTATATTTATATAACTAATGATCTAGATTTGATAATTTAAAATTCTTTCTTGATTTGTCTTTAGTTTGATTTAGAATTTGGTTATGATAACTTCTAGTGATAGGTTCATATTTTAGAAAGATAAGGTAGATTTTCTAAGTGTGAAATAGTGTACAAATGTTTATTCAATAAGTTACAATCCCCCCCTAATGTTTTTTTTCAATGAGACCTTGATTTGTATATATGAGTCCAATTGGGTAAATTACCACATGACCAATGCACAAGGAAAATAGGTCAACCCTAAGGAAAGGTTTGATTTTAAAATGTAACTGATGTTTGGAGAGGCTTAGTTTTGACCCAATTAGGGTAGTATCAAATTATGACATTGATTTAAACTAATGAAACTGACCTATGTATAGCTAGATTGAAATAAAGGTTTGGAAATGGTAATATGTAAGATGGGGAGTATTTAATATGTTTAAAATGTATAGTGAAGCTCTTATAAATTTAAAATAAGAGAATGGAAGGGTCAAATCATAACATAACATGTAATTTTGAGATAATGATAGACTAGGAATGTTTTTGTGGGATCAACTTTACATGATGAATGTGTGCCAATCATTTCATTTTCAACTACTTAAATAAAAAAATTAGTATGTACAAAATGCATATAAATATCTTAATGAGCTATCCACCCTTCCTAGGTAGTAAATTAATTTTAAACACTATTCAACTATCAACCAATACACATGTACACATAACACTATCTCTAATTTTCTATTAGTAATTCATCTATTTTCTCCCTAATGATATTATCCCTTTTGTTAAGAGAAACATGTTATTTCATATCACTCTTAACAATAAAAAAGTGATTAAACTAGGTTAAAACACAAAATAAATATGTTAAACATAAGGAATATAAATATGTCCAATCCATATATCTTTAATCATAATTTTATCACATACCGATAATCAAGGAATCATGTATAAATAATATTTAATTCATTCATAATTGTCTAACAAAATAATCAATAGTTAATTAAACAAAAGTAGGATAGTAAATGTTGTATCAAAATAAAATTCAAGAGGCACAAATAGATACTTATTATAATAGAAATAAATAAAAAAATTTGATAATAAAATTTAAATGTATTTAACCCTTTTATGGTTTGTATGAGGGTTGAAGGGTATAAAATCCTATTCAAAAGGATGAATAAAAATATTCTAAAGGATGCCAATTAATTGAAAAATTAGATAAATATATATTATGAATTAAAATTTTGAGGTATGATAAATATAAAAAGTACATTCAAAATAGTAATTTGATTACATAAGCACTAGAAGGAGATAATAATATAATACTTAGCTTATCTAAAACTATGTATGTAGATTTGAGATATGTAGAGGTGAAAATTTTTAGGAAGAAGATCAATATATATCCATTATATTTAGTAAATATTTTATTGGAGGCTTGGGCACATGTGTCAATCCTAGGAAACTTGCATTGATAAGGTGCCCTAATGTCAATGGATATATTTAGTATAAAATTTTGATTGTATTATGGAGTAACCACCAAGATATTTGTGGTTTTTTAGTCACATTTATATTAATATATTTTATTTTTTTACATAGGTTTTAGACTATTATTTGGGGATCAGACCCTAACTCTTCACCATGGTTCTTTGTATCTTGCCAAAAATGGGTTAGTTGGATGATGAAGTTGAGCTGACCTCAAGGAACCCTCTATCAATGAGCATTTCTTACAAAGATAATACTCTGAAGAGGGAGTCAAACATATTTATTTCTCCCGTAAGTGTTGTCTTGTGTGTTCATAAAGGTGTAATATGATATATACAAGGGAATGCAATTACATAGCTTGTAATCGATAAATATTTCTCATGGACTACTCTTTCAATACTTAAAATTATAATATGGTTGCCCTTATGACTGGTGTGTGTGTGTGTGTGTGTGTGTGTGTGTGTGTGAGAGAGAGAGAGAGAGAGAGAGAGAGAGAGAGAGAGAGAGAGAGAGAGAGAGAGAGAGAGAGAGAGAGAGAGAGAGAGAGAGAGAGAGAGAGAGAGAGAGAGAGAGAGAGAGAGAGAGAGAGAGAGAGAGAGAGAGAGAGAGAGTTTTGAATATTTGAAAGGTTTTTTTTCTATTTTTATGTTTTGTAAGATTTTGAATATGACTTGGTGATAATGAAAGGCCTTTTTGTATTTATAACACACCTTTTGAAAATGTCTTAGGAAAGCATTAAATAAAACAAATGGGATAACCCATAAGATTTAAAATACTTTCAAATTAGATGAATTTAAAGATACAAACACTAAATATAAATTTTTACATTGCATTGATGTAAGTGTCCTTATATAGCACTCAAGTGTTCAACATGCTAGAGCATTGTTGAGGATCTGAAACTAATAGTCAATTATATATACCACATTTAAAAAAAAAATAGTATATAGGAGATCTAGGTCATTATAAATGATAGGTCTAACCCATAAGATAAAATGTTAGGCATAATCAGATGGTGAATGCAAGCCTTTTGAAAATAGGAAGATCTTAAACTTAAGGATAGATCCTTGATAGTTGTTTGTCAAGTATACAAGACTAAGATTTTATATAAATCATATTTTAGTATATACATTCCCCATTTAATTGAGTCATTTATAAGGATGAAATTAATATTTTAAAGTAAATAAATGCATACTTGGGTGTGTACAACACACCTTGACTTTGCTCTACCTACTTTGAGTGATTTTTTGGTGTATCACCTATAACGAAGAGCATTTTATAGTATAAATTAGTGTATATAATATGAAATTTGAAATAATTGAAATGATTAAAAATAAAAAGGGCAAGGAAGGACTACTCATGTGTGTTGATGTATCCATGTTTCCCTTTGGTACTTTAACTTGGTAAATATTCTTCCTTATGAAGCATTGGAGCTAAGAGAGGTCCAAAAATAAAATTTGGATATTTTAAGATGGATAATAGAAGGTAATTATGCCCCCAATTTGGCTTAGGGGTGAATTGTGATTCATGCATTGAGATCATTGAATCTCAATTGAAAAACTCAAGTGATAGTACATTAAAATCCAAGTTAAGTGGTATATCTAACTCAACCTATAAAATGGAATTAGAATTATGTATTTTATGTTATTTAATCTCAACCACACTACTAAAATGACACAAATAATATAGATTAATATGGATAAAATAGTGTTTCCTAGTGAAAATAGTGTTTCTTGGTAAAAACATTTGAATAAGTTTGAATATGTATTTTAAATTTTTGGTACACTTGCAAGGCATGTGCACTTATAATGTGTCTCGATCTAAATTATTTGTAAAAAATTAACCTCTTCTCTATAATTGTGTACTATATTTTTGTCACAAATCTAAAAAACTTTATCTCATATTTATAAAAATTAGTGAAATGTGTATATAATTATGAACCAAATATATATTTAAATCATGAAAAATGTATCAAATGTTTTGCACTATGTAAACTATGTATGTGTTGAGTCATGTATCTATGACATTCCTCCACTAATATCCCCCTCTTCCCCCCACCCCCCCCCCCACCCCAAATTTTGAGGTGAAGGGAATGGAATATGGTAACTACCTTACCTAAAAAGGATAAGATAACTATATAATATGTTATGAATTATGTATAATATAATATTCACATGTATAAGTAGATATATCAATGAATATTGTAGTATGTGATCATAACAAACCTAGATATGCATGATATGTATCATTATAACATCTAGAAAGTCAAAATACAATCTGAAAAAATAATCAAACAAACACATAAAAGCACTCAACGTCACAAAAAAATTGGTCTAAGGAGACTTCAAACAAGGGGAACATTAAAATTCCACACATTAGATGAATGCCATGTTTGAATGTCCAAATATCAAAACAAATAAACATATAATGGCTCAAGGGTCAAAAAGTAAGGAACGTATTCAAATTTTCTAGAATCAAGATAATATAAAACACTAAAGATACACTCAAGGAAGTGATAATTTGAATAAATTAAGTATAATAAACTAAAATAAGCATATCATACTAATATGAGAATAGTATGAATTTTTCTAAAGACTAATATGAGAATAGTATATTAAATATATACAAATTCTAGGGAATAATCCAACATGATAGAAAAATTATAACTAAATAATTAATGCATTCTCAATCCCTAGAAGTATGAAAACTCTAGTGGAAGATATGATTTCATAAAAATATTCAAAGGTTGGGTTCACCAAATGTTTAACCCTTTTTATGGTCTAAATGAGGGTTAAAGAGTAGAATAAATTATTCTATTGGTGAATACAACTATTCTAAATTAGAATAATTAATTATAAACTCAAATAATTGAATATTCTAAATTAAAATGTTGATTTATAATAAATATATAAAATACATTCAAAAAAATAATTAGATTTTATAAAAACTAGGAAGAGATAATAATTATCTTATCTAAAAATGCATAGGTAAATCATAGAAATGCAAAGGTGGAAAAAAATAGGAACAATATCATGATCCAATTTTTAAATTCTATAAATATTATTTTTAGATTCATGAACACTTGTTAGTATTAGGATACTTCCATCAATGTATGTGTCATAATGTGAATAGATATGTCTAATAAAAAATATATGACATACTAAAGAATGATCACCTTGATCTTATTGGGTTTATTATCACTTTTATAATAATATATTTCATTTGAATGCATAAGATGTAGATTAAATTTAATGGATTAAACCCTAGATCTTCACCTTAGATATTTTACTTGGCCAAAATGGGTTAGTGGGCTCAAGAAGTCAAACTGACCTTAGTTACTCATATATTAATGGATTAAAACCTAGAACTTAACCTTATATATTTTACTTGGCCAAAATGGGTTAGTAGGCTCAAGAAGTCAAACTGACCTTAGTGACTCAAATTAATTACCATTGCCTACATAGATAATACTGTAAAGATGTCCTCAACATATATTATTTCCCCTAAGTATTGGCTTGTGTGTTTACAAATGTGAAAAATGTTATATGCAAGAGCATATAATAATATAGTGTGTAACTTTAAAAATACTACTCCTAGTCTAATAGTTGATGCTTTAGACCAATAATATGACTTATCCTATGAATGATATGTAAATAGGGAGAAATAAAGAGGAATAGAGATGTTTTAAATACTTGGAATATTCTTTTCTAGATGTGTGCTTGGTAATATTTTGAATATGACTTGGTGATAATGAATGATCTTTGTTTTGTATTTATGCTACACATTTTGAAAATATCTCATGTAAGGGTTAAATGAAACAAATGTACCAACCCTTAGCATTTGAGAGATTTTTAAATTAGATGAATTTTGAGGTAGAAACACTAGATAACAATTTAAACACTTGCATTGATGAAAGTCTCCCTAAATGGGATGTAAGTGCCTAATAGGCTAGAGGGTTGCCAATGTTATGAAACTAAAACAGGAAAATATATATCAAGTTTTAATATTTCTGTGTTGTACAAGAAATATGGGTCATCATAACTGATAGGGTTATCACCTTAATTATCCCATCTAATATATGTAAACACTTTATATGTTATATTGATTTGAATGAGAACATTTTGATAGTAGAATTATTTTTTAATATGAAATATCTACCAAATTAAACTACACCACACACTTTTAATATTGATTCATATAATAAATACAAATCAAATATTTAAAAACATGGTTCACCCTTTTAATTTGACCATATAACTACGGGTGATAGAATGTATTGAAGTTGATTTTTATTTTACCAAATTTACTTGAAAATTTTGTGAAATCCACAATTTCATCCATGTATATAAATATAAAATATTATTTTTGTGTATTTATTGAAATTTTAAAACCTCTTGTATAAATAAATTTTATAAAAATGGTGAATAATATGTAATATTCTTAGGGATAATGTGATAAACCTTGTTGAGCTTATCCACTACATCCAACATCACATTATGCTTGTTCTTGGACATTGGAATTATTTAAACAAAATTCATTCTATTAACTTGCCATTTCCAATCTCAAACCTCATGTGTATATAATGAACATATTTGTATACATGATCAGATTTGACCTAGATACACTCTAAATATTGTGTTATAATGTTATTAACATTAATTTTCAATCTTGGAAAAAAATAAAGGTGTTTGAGGTTATCCATCATTTTAGTCATGCAAGAGTAAGCTCAATAAGGACTAATTTGTGCCTCATATAACACCATGATATGAAAATAATGAAGGTAAGGTACATATATTATATGATTGAATTAAATAAATCCATCTAGTTATATATAATAAACTTCATACTTATGATCATAAATATTAGCTTTAAGGGTGTGTTTAAACTTCATGTAAAATTTTTATGATGGTAATTGATTATCATAACCCCCTAAATATGAGTTATCAAGAATTATTTTGAGGGGTTAAGCTCTCAAGTTCTAAAATGAAGTTAGAATTGTACTATACATTTAAATAGTACAATTATCTTAATTACACACAATATCAACCAAAATATATATAACCTATGTATAATAAGAATGTGTAGTTCAAGGTTTCAACATGGAAGGACAAGGTAAATATGATTAGTTCATTCATTAATAACACTATCATGTAATTCTACTAGCTAGGAAGTCAAATGCACTAATAATAAGTATTGTCTTATCCTAGTATTTTTAGATTAAGGTAAAAATAGGTTTTGAAGGGACCCCGAAACCCTGAAACAAAGATAGAAAGATGAAGCATTTACGACCATAGGAAAAACCTAAAACCTACTACAAAGAAGTAAAATTAATAGGTTTTATATGGACCTAAAACCACTAGAAAGTCCACAATTCAAAACCCAAGTTTTACATAGACCTAGCTACACCATAGTCAAAAGATTACAAAAAACCAGGAAACAGGACCAGATAACACAACCAACTAGAAGAACCAAGCTATTCTTCTAGTTCCAAAATCATTTTCACTACTTCCTTACCTTTCACAGCAGTATCCTGAATGGCAGTAGCCACCAACATGGCTCCCTCTTGCATAGATTTCTTTCTTGAGCTCTGTCTCATCCTCTTGCTAGGCCCCTCCAAGGATTTGATCTCCTCATTAGCTCTTTTTCCAATATTAATAGTTGTAGCACATATGTTAGATGTAACTTCCTCCATTTTCATTCTGTTCTCCTTGATGAGTTCCCTTAGGTTGTTCTCATAGTCTTTGAGCTTGATGGGGATGTCTCTCATCTATTTTTCCACGTTATTGATTTTGTTCCAAATTGCCTTCTGGTTGTCTTCCATTCTTTCCATTTTCGTTTTGAGATCCATTATCTCCTTAAACATCCATGAATCAAGTTGGAGGATAGCCTCTACTTTGCAATTAACCCATCTCGTAGGTGTGTGCCTTCCATCATTCTACCTTTTATCACTCCACTCTTCTGTCTTCTTATTAGGACTGTTCCCTCCTTCTTCAATGTGGTTCTCTCTTCCCCTTTGATTCTGCTCCTTAGTTTTAGCTTGAACTCCCAAGTCCATTTCTTGGTTGTCAGCTTGAACTATGTTTTCCCTCTCATTTATCGAAATAGGGTCCTCAACAGGGTCATCCAGGACTTTATCATCCTCAGACACTTGCTAGTTTTCCCTAAAGTCATGTTCACTATTTTCAGACTTGTCCTCTATGTTGACTCCTTCTTTCTCATTCTTCTCTTGAACTTCTTCTTCCTCATTGGAACTTGAATTCCTGCTTTCTATTCCTTCCTCTTCCTCTAAGCTTTCCTCCCCAGACTTATCAGTTCTCTCCCACTCTGTATCCTCATCAACATTCTGATTCTTGACACTAGGCGGCTTGACTTTATCTTTCCCTTTAAAAATTTCACTCTTGTTACTCCATGAATCCTTATTTTTCCCTAGATAAGGGTTCATAACCATGGTCTTGTTCTTGCAATAGCCTTCAATTATCAGAATTAATCCTTCATGCAGTATAGGACACGTTTCCTTCTTCCTGTGAGTGAATAAACATTGGACCAAAGAGAAACACAGATAAAAGGGAAAGGAAATTCTTACTTTGTGTCTGAAATGACTTAGGAATACAAAGTGGAATTTGTGGACTCTCTTGCTTCTTCCATCGAGTATGAAGTACTCTCGAATACAACATAAGACATCCCTCTAAATGCCCTTAATCTATTCTAGTTCAAAGAAATCCCCATTCTTTTCCAGCTTCTGCTCTTTAACATCCATCTTAGGGAATTTGCAAAAGGCCTCATTTGAAATGCTAGTCTGCTTGGAGAATTTTATTCCTTCTGTAGGCAGCCCCGTAACCTCTGCTATAAATTCCTCTGTTAGATTCACAGTGATTCCATGCAGAGTGACCCTATCATCAATCCAATTTTTGAAAAAAGCCATTGTAATATGAGATTTTGAACCATGGAACCTTTCCATGTAGTTCACAACCTTCCCTCTATGCAAGATTTTCTAGACATCCTGTTTCGCTCTCCACTCTTCACAATTTTTGGGTTCTTGCTTCCTTGGTTCTGCTTTCCTTATGTGAGCCATGGAGATTTCCTTTGATACCCAATCACTGTAAACTATACAATGATCCCACCTACTACTAGTTTGGTTCAAAGCTTGCCTTTTTTTAGGCACGCTCAGGATCTGCTTCTCATTCTCGAGGGCATTCCTTTTTAAAGATTGTAAACCTTTCTCCATGAAGCCACTCCTCCAACTCATTAGATTTCTATTACAAGCTAATCTTTCTCTCCTTTGCATGGCTTGCGTCATGATGAATGAGCGCTTTAAGATCCACATTCTTTTTTAATGTTTCCTGCCACCTCACTTTGTGTCTTGTTCGGATTGCATAATTTGCTATCCAATCTGCAACTCCATTAGCTTCACGGTAGGTGTGGGTAATTGTTACTTTTTCAAATTTTTTGATTAAAGTTTTCATCTCCATCACCATAGCCTCTATAGTCCATGACACAAAAATTTTATTGTTTAGAATATTTATGATATTCAAGGAGTCCCCTTCCAGCCATAATTTAGAATATCCTGAATCCACAGCTAGTTTGATGGTTTGAAGGGCAACAAAAGCTTCAGCAATATGACAATTTGACTTTCCAATGGAAATTGCAGCAGCATCGATTACATTTCCCATATGGTTTCTCAAGACTCCTCTACATCCTGCATTCCCCAGATTCCCTTTAGCAGCTCCATCAAAGTTTCCTTTAATCCACCCTTGAGGGGGGACATTCCAAGTAACACCTAGTCTAGGATTTTTAGGTTTACCATTAGAGTTTTCCATTCTTAAAGGATTATCCACTTATCCTAATAGTTGGAAACACAAAACACATGAATAAAATAAATATGAATTAAGTTTAAATTTTGAAATCTATGTTAGTATTTAAAATAATCATTCTCATTTAAACTTGCTCAAGCTCATTTTTGGTAGCATTGACTATAATTACAACCTGAACTAACTTTCTATTAGACGCTTAAAAAAACTAGATAAATCCTTCTTGGTTACTTAAAGAAGGTTAAATTTTATGAGGCCAAATCCATCTAGTTATATATAATAAACTTCATACTTATGATCCTAAATATTAGCTTTAAGGGTGTGTTTAAAATTCATGTAAATTTTTTGTGATGGTAATTGATTATCATAACCCCCTAAATATGAGTTATCAAGAATTATTTTGAGGGGTTAAGCTCTCAAGTTCTAAAATGAAGTTAGAATTGTACTATACATTTAAATAGTACAATTATCTTAGTTACACACAATATCAACCAAAATAAATATAACCTATGTATAATAAGAATGTGTAGTTCAAGGTTTCAGCATGGAAGGACAAGCTAAATAGGATTAGTTCATTCATTCATAACACTATCATGTAATTCTACTAGATAGGAAGCCAAATGCACTAATAATAAGTATTTTCTTATCCTAGTAGTTGGAAACACAAAACACATGAATACAATAAATATGAATTAAGTTTAAATTTTGAAATCTATGTTGGTATTTACAATAATCATTCTCATTTAAACTTGCTCAAGCTCATTTTTGGTAGCATTGACTATAATTACAACCTAAACTAACTTTCTATTAGATGCTTAAAAAAAACTAGATAAATCCTTCTTGGTTACTTAAAGAAGGTTAAATTTTATGAGGCCACCAAGGTAATTTCCTCTATCTGACCGATAAGGTTCCATCCAGTGGATTTTTATAACTCATTAACCTTTTTATTTCACCAATGAGATTCACCTTAAACATGTCTCCCTATTATTTCCCAAATAATAAAATGCAATGATGATTTTATATGGTTTATTTTAGAAATTTCATGAAATATAGTTACCCATAATACCATAATAATTTTACCACTTTTCCCATTCTTTGTGAAAATTCCATCCATCAAACCATTCATATTATAAAGTTAGGTAAATAATGTAGTGTACCAAATTAGAAATAAATGTCCACAATTATGTTTTATAACCCAATAATATTATGGGTGAGTAGATACATACTTATATCAAATACTATTTCTAAGATAAACATGTAAATTTTATATCTACAATATTTAATTAGCATTCAATTAACACCCATAAAAAAATTCAATTAAAGAGTATGGAAAAACATTTTAAACACATTGATATAGTGTATTAATTTAATACTCCTCATCAATATCATGCAACTACATCTCCATTAACATTACCATTGTATGATTTTTGATCTCATGTAATGACATAATAATCATGCAAGTGATTTATTTAGATAATAAATAATTATTATAACCATTCACAATTTCATTTATCTACATATAGTAAATGATTGTTATTACATAATATTAAATCAAGTAATAGGTCCCTAATACTTAAATAAGTCTAAAGAAAAGACTTATTTAATCATTTTAATATAATCCCATCTTTAATTGATAACCCAAATAGATTTAAGTCTAAGATCCATTTATATGAATGATTAAAAATCAAGTGGATAGAATATTAAAACTAGACACATTTACTTCAACAAATAGATTTACATAAAATAATGAAGATACCAATGTATTTTAATAATAATACAGCATTACTCTATATTCATTAATCTAGCTAAGTGTAAATAAATTTGAACTCAACAAAAATTAATGGTCCTTCCCAAAAATTGTAAACACATCAATATGTCACAACCTTAAGTCAGACTACATTCCATCCACATAAAGGTCTAATTATACACTAAACTGCACTATAATATCATATTCATGTATAAAATTTAAATAAAAAAATGAATGGATTTCAATAGGAATTCAAATGCAACACAATATCATGATCAAATACATGTGAGTTGTATTTGACTAATTTTAATTCAATCAACTTCAAACATTTATTACAATTACTACTCAATTGTAAATTATGTTATTTAACATCCACTACACATTTAACAATATACAAACTTAGAGAAGAATAATTTTTCCATTTGTATTTCATATTAAAAACTATTGAATGCACTCCCTTAATACTCTACAAGCATCATTTACATTCTTATTATAACATCAGGATACCATACACTAATTCTACCTCATATCTAAGATGCATATACTAAATTCTATTATCCTTTTGTGTAAATATAATCATTCTTTAACATGAGAGATAAAGCAAAATATGTCTATTGACTCTAAATTAGATATAATAACATAAATCAACTTTTAAATAAAAAATAAAGGATTCATGCATTAAATTAAAAATAATATCAAATAACCATGTGGATCATACAACTCTAGACTTGAAACACAAGGAAAATAAATGCATAGATTGAGTCACTCCCATAATCATTTAAGCACACAACTATAATACCATTAATTTCCCAAAACATTACTAATATTACCCTACCTCACACTTTTAAAAATATTACAAGTTAAATGATTTACTTAAGAATAAACTATGTCAAGAAATGAATTCAAAATTAATTGAAATACATATGATCTGAAGCAATCATCACCACAATTTATAAATTGAAATAGATATGAAGAACATGTCTATTCACATGTATAGAACAAGATAACCAATTTCACATTTCTTCTTGATTAATAAATTTAATACTTCATATAGTTTCATGAGAATGGTTTTAACCACTTGAATAATAGATAACCAATTAAAAAAGTGCTTGATTGCATTCATTTAATCCTTTTTGAAGTAAACATATAATTGAGAAGTAAATATAATTATACCATTTCACATAATTCAATATTGCATAAAATTCTATATGCATACAATATAATACATAACATAGAAACCTATAAGGTGAATCTAATCATCATTACCAAGTAGACACATTGGAACCCACAATATGAAAATTGATTCAACAATCAAGCTTAACTGAAGTATGCATAATGTAAGGTGACTAAATTCCATATAAAACAAGTTATGTTTTATAATTTTTAAAACAAAAAAAATCCTAGTTAATTACAAATTTAAATCAAGATGATATTTCTTCTTGTATCCATAAAAGTTATCTTTATATACCATAATGAATTTAACTAATATTCCTTATAATCCACATTAAGTCCATCCAACAATGAATGCACAACTAGATAATTCAATTTAGTTCCATCCATAATATAATGAATATTATGCATGTAAATTACATCTACGAGTATAATGAGCCCATCCATTAGTGGGTTATCCTTACCCATCACCATGATTAGTTGGGAAGGGTAACAAACACCCAATGATTAAATTGGAAAAAAATAGATACTCATTCTTGTATGATACATATGGAGTCAAGGTACTAGATTTAGGGATCTAATCATATAAATGAAACCATAAAAAAATAATGAAAACTAAATGTCACTAAACCCAAATGAATCTAAACTAGTTAACACACCATGAAATACACTCTAAATAACTGTAATGTAAACAAAGAAACAATGTCATCCTCATACTAGGGTTCAAATCCAAAATAAAAACATAATTTTAAAACACCAAAAACATAAAGTAAAAACAACCATTAAATCTTGTCATTTTCCTAGTTCACCTATATGTCGTTCAAGGTGAGGTGCTACCATATAGTCTCTCCCATAAGGGATTTACTCATCTAATTATTATTTAGCTTAGGTATATTCAGGATCCTCATAATTCTTCCAAAACATAAACAAGTTTTATTTAGAATTTACAACCACCTATTAAAAATTGTGTGCCCTAAACAAAGGCGTGACCTCTTACTCATTGATCTATAGAATGTAATATCAGAAAGAAAATTGACAACTAGATATATCCACTTTCTTTCCCTTTCTACCCTTTTTCTCCTTCTTCCATAATTTTTACCATAACATTTTTTAACCATTCTCCATTCATATTTAATAATAGTTCTATTTCATAGAACTATATGTTCTATTAAGTGGAACTCCACTAAACACAACAATGGGTAGTTAACAATCCCATTACCTAGTTTTTCATGTGTTCTGATGAGTTTAAACCATCATTGACCTTCATTCTTCCCATAATATTCATGTATGGTCTCCTAAACAAAACCATCGAATAGTTTTCAATGAAAAGTAAAACCCTAATTGAGTATCATGACATAAGTCAAATCACACATTACCATGTGGTTAAGTTTATTAAATATACAAAATATGCCATCAACCTAAGTATTTTATGACTTATAATTTAAATAACACATTTTTAATAAACCCATGGTACTTTATTAATATTCATGTGTCCTTTACTGGAATTTAATACAACCATACACTTAGACCTATAAATGGTCTCAAGATCAATGTACATAAAATAGTCAAAGGTCAAAAGACTTTTAACTTTTATATTGAATGCACTCAGATGCCAAAATACATCTTGATATAATAAATATTGATATTTTTACAATAGAACTATATCATTAATGACTTAATAACAACTATTTACTTGATACTATTAACAATCAACAATCCCAATAATAAAGTAAATGATAAGAAATTAATTGCACATAACAAATACATGACACATAACTCAAATCTAAAATCAAATGATAAAAAGGGTTTTGGTTTGGGGTTGTGATTATATATATATATATATATATATATATATATATATCATTATTTTATTTTTACCTACATTTTCCACCTTTGTCATTGCCTGCAAGTTTCCCCATCTAGCCTAACTCAATCAAAGAAACACCTATAACCATGCCAACAAAAGGCATTAATAGTATTTGATCTCATATAATCAAATCAAAGATAAATGAATGTAATACTAATCAAATAGATAGAAATAATAATTATGAAATATGAAAATGCTCTATAAATAATCAAAATGTCAGTAATATAACATCTTCAAGAAAATGTCAATATAAAATAACCTTCCAATAAATAGTCATAGTCATAATGGTAGGTAGGTGTAGTCATGATATACACCCACCCTTAATAATCATACCATATTTGTGGCATAAAATAAGTGAGGATAATGTTGTTGGAAAATATTTTCATCTTCCTGTGTATCACTTATTTCACCCATTTATCCCATTAGAGCAATACTGATGTAATGTTATTTTAAAAAAAAATATTGTTAAAAGAATAGAAGCATCATATGTGATATTAATTGAAATAAAGTGAGCCACTTTCATGAGTTTATTAATCAAAAATAGGATTGAATCATGTTTAATTTTTTTATTTACATAGTCTCATGATAAAAATCCATTAATATTACTACCCACTTCCTTTTTGGAATATAATGAGGATAGAGAAATACTCCAAGATGACCATGCTTATCTTTCACACACTATAATTCCAAAAACCTTTCTACAAAGGCAACCATATCTTTCTTCAAACCATGACAAAAATATATTTATTTTAGCACTTGTCCCATTTTATTAACACCTAGCTGAGCATAATGAGATGGGGCATGCACTTCACTTATAAATTGTTCCTTTAGATTTCCTGAGTTAAAAAGAAAAATTATAACTTTGTGTCTAAGAAAACCATATAAATCCATTGAAAAATTAGAGTCAAAAAAATTTGATCATATTTCAACACATATTTTTAAATATTCCAAATCATATTTCTATTATTCAAACACAATGTTTTTGAATTCAGACCTCAAAATAAAGAGATAATCAATGTAGTTTCACCTAATTAGATAATTTAATACTCTATTCTATTTTCATTTCACATAATCTATATCATTATCAAACTTAATGATAAATTATATCCATCTTATTTGCCTTAGATTTACCCCATCTTGAGAAAACAAGTTAACAAGACTTCTATGGTCTAATTTAATTATGAAATGTTTTCCTAACAAGAAATGTTTCCACTATTGAGTACATGAATTATAGTAACTAACTCTAAATCATTAGTTGGCCAATTATTTTCACGAGTTTTGAGTTTCCTAGACTCATATATAACCACCTTACCATTTGGATTCAAAACATCACTAATGGCTAATGACTCATATCAAAAATTTCAAAGTTACCATTTAAACAAGATCTAAAATTATTAATTATTTTATCCCTTTAAATTTTTTATAACACTTAGAAAACCATTTAAACATATTTCCCTTCCTTTGTAATAAAGATATAGGATTTGAAATCCTTGAAAATAATTTTACAAACCTTATATAATAGCTAGTAAGGCCCATGAAACATCTCACTTCATGTACATTCTTTGGTGTTAGACATTCAATGATGGTTGTAATTTTTATAATATCAACTACAAGGCCATCATGTGAATTTACATTTCCCAAATAGCGAATTTTTATTTGTAAAATGAACACTTGGACAACATTCCAAATAAATTGTATTGCCTTACACATTACAACACCAACCTTATATGTTATTTATTCTCTTGTTCATTCCTATAATGGATTAAGATGTAATTTAAATATACCAATAGAAATTGGTCAAGATAATCTTGGAATACAATATTCATTAAATTCATTAAGTCAAGAATAACATTAGTTAATCTAAAGGGAATAACCATGAATTCATAATGCCCAGATATATAGTTTTAAAATTTGTTGTATGAACATATTCATCCTTGATGTGGAGTTGGTAATACCTTAATCAAAGATCTATCTTTTAAAACATTATTTATTTTTTAATTTGATCTCAAATATCATCAATTATTGGAATGGGATAATTTTATTTGGGAGTGACCTTGTTTATCATTATATGATTAATACATAATCTAAGTGTCCCATCTTTATTTTTAACAAATACTATAGTATATCCCTAGGGTGATATACTAGGGCATATCATTACCTTGTCTAGTATCTCTTGTAATTGAACTTTAAGTTCTCTTAAATATGTTACATTCATTTAGTATAGTGCATTGGATTTTGGTACAAAACCAAGTGTCACATCAATTGAAAATTCAAATTCTATTTTAGGAGGCAATCCAAGTATCTAAAAATTCCTAAAAATAAAAATATTCTTGGATAATAGACTTTGTTTCCTCAAAAACTTCATTAAACTTAATGGAATAAGCTTGGCATCCTTTTTTAACAACTTTTCTTAATTACAATGCTGATATTTTTATTGAAGTTAAAGATTTAATGATTCATTGTAAAACAACCAATTTACCTTCTTTATATATGCTTTAAATTCTTTTATTATATCAATCTAGATTGAATTTATGCTTTTACAACTAATCCACACCTAAAATGGTGTTATAGGATCTTAAATGGGTAAGAAACATGTTCACTTAGGTCTTACAAACTCCTAAATTAAACCCAACTTGATCAAGACATTTAGATATAGCCAGCTTATTTCTAATGCCAAACTCTACTTCCCATCTTTATCTAAGTGTAGTTCATTTGGTTTTACACTTTAAATTAATTGTAGGATGAATAAAAAATATCAATTTATCTTGCATCTATCAAAATTGAGAACGAAAAACTAGAAATTATACCTCAAGGCTCAATTATAATTGATTGAAATTATAGTTTTTTATTATCTACAACTATATAGACCTTGTTATTACCTTTTAATTTAGAACATTCCTTACAGTAATGATTATCACACATTCCAAACAAGCTATAATATTTCTAGTTAAAAGAGGTACTGTGTTAGCTCATGTGGTAGGTCCATGAAAGTTTTGTTGATCACTACCTTTAGTAGGTTTCTAAGCAAAAGAGTGGGATTTAAAACTCTTATTATAATAAAATTTACCTCTAGCATTAAAATTCTTTCAAATGGTATTATTTTTTTCACTCCTATTAAAATTCTTACTTATAGGTGGAATAGTTATTCTTGACTTAATTTTTATGCTATTGTTTTAGAATTATTATCTTGCCTTATGGTGAGACTTCTCTTTTTACTCATCATGGTATGTTGATTCCAAAGCAAAAATAAGGTCTTAAGGTTTATAATATTCACATCATGCATCAATATCTCATTTAAACCTAGTTTAAACTTAGTGACCTTTATTTTATCATCCTATATATAATTCACATGACACATAAGTCCTCTAAACTTGTTTTCATAATCATAAATTATCATAGTTTCTATTTTCTACAACTAAAACTTATTTATTTTATATTCTTTAAATTTGTTATTTAGATATATTTTTAAAGACTATTTCTCAAATATTTCCCATGAAAGATTAAAGTAATCGTACCCCCTTAAGAGCACATAATTGGTTCTACTATAAGGATGCATCACTTACCAACTATTAATTCCCAATGTGTGGCTTAATGGTAGAACCCAAGTTATGCAAAGTGAAATAATTTTACAAATAATCATACATGCCTCAATGGCATCACTAGTTTTTTCTCTATAAAATGTGGGAGGAGAAAGATTTTTCATCTCTTTTATGATGGGATAAACAACATATGGATGTCATTGATTGACATCATGAAGCTCTTTTTCATGCCCATCTTCTTTTAGATTCTCCATTTGAGTCAACATAAATTTCCATTTTTCCTTTAGTATTATGTAATTCATCTATAATATCATGCATAATAACATTTTATTCCTTACAAATAAGTGCTTTAGGGTTTTCTTGATTTTCATCCTTGTTGCCTTCATGATCAACATTAATATCTACATATGCATGCTCATCCAGACCACTATCTTCAACTAGGACACTTCTAACATTCTCATTTTCTCGGGTTACTCTAGGTATTACTATCCTAATCAAATTTAAACAAATGTATTCAGATTAAAAAAGTAAAATTTTATTTATATTTATTAAATAAAGGATCTTATACCATATGTCATAACCTCTAAAATATGATTATCAAAAACCATTTTTTAGGGCTTAATCTATAAAATTCCAACACCAAGTGATTATTATACCATACATTTAAATAATACAACTATTTTAGTTACATACATTCTTAACAAGGATATATAGAACCTCTATATAATAAGAATGCTTATATAAAATATTCAACATGGAAGGCCAAGGTAAACAAGACCAATTCAATGATTCATAACACCAACATATGAATGTACTAGTAATGAAGTTAGATGTTATACTAAAAGGTATTATATTATCATAGTAGATGGAAACATAAAACACCTGAATGAAATAAATATGAATTAATTTTAAATTTTGAACTCCATATTAGTGTTTCAAAAAAGAATTATCATTTAAAATTACTTGATCTCATTGGTGGTAGCCTTAATCATAGTTGTATCATGAACCAACTTTCTCATAGATGATTAAAACAACTAGATCAATCCTTCCTAGCTAGTTAAAGAAGGTGCAATTTACCATGCCATAAAACTAATTTATACAATCTAATCGATAGGGTTATCCTTATAGTGGATTCATATAACTTGTCAACCTTTTTATTTCACTAACAAATTTCACCTTAAACATGTCTACTTACTAATTCCAATGTAAGAAAATACAAGGATTTAATATAGTTTTTTTTTAATTTTCATGAAAAATACTTATCCATAATACCATAATAATTTTACCACTTTTCTTGTTCTTTGTGAAAATTCCATTCATCAAATTAATCATATTATAAATGTAGGTAAATAATGTAGTGTACAAAATCAGAAATAAATGTCCACAATTATGTTTTCTAACCCAATAGTATTTGGGGTGATTATTAACATAATCATCTTTAATACTATTTCTAATATAAACATATGAAGTTTTAAACTATAATATTAAATAAACATTCAATTAACACCCATAAAAAAATTTCAAATTAAGAGTATGCAAAAATATGTTAAATACATTAACATAGAGCATTAAATTAATATGATTAATCAATATCATGTGATTTTAATCTTTATATTTTTTACCATAGTATTATATTTGATATCATGTAATGACATAATAATCACACAAGTGATTTATTTAGATAATAAATATTTATTGTAACCACTCACAATTTCATTTTTCTATGTAAAGTAAATTACATATGGTAAATGTTTGTTAAAACATAGTATTAAATCAAGTAATAGGATCCTTAAGACTCACATAAGTCTAAACAAAATACATATTTAATAATCTACATATAATCCCATCCTTAATCAATATTCTAAATATATTTAAGTCTAAGATCATTTTCTATTAATGATTTAAAATTGAATGGATAGATTCTTCAAATTAAACCCATTTTCTTTAACAAATAGATCTACACAAAATAACAAAGAGGACCAGTTTATTTTAATAAAAATACACTATTACTCTATATTTGTTAATCAAGATGAGTGTAAACAAATTTGAACTCAAAACAATGTAATTTTTCTTCTCAAATTAATTTATCAATAAATCAATGTGTCACAACCTTAAGTCAGACTACAACCACCCCACATAAAGGTTCAATTATATACTATATTTCACTACAATAGCTTGGTCACATATAAAATTAAAACAAAAAAATGGATAGCCTTAAATATAAATGGAAATGTAACATAATATTGTGATCAAATACATGAAAGCTACATTTGACTAAATGTAATTCAATGAACCTCAAACATTTATAATAATTATTATTTAACATCCAATGCGCATTCAAGAATATACAAAATCAGCCAAGAATAAAATTCCTATTTTCAATTCATAATGACAACTATTGAATGCACTCCCTTAATAATCTATAAGAATAATTCACAATTTTATTAGAACATCAAGATATCATACACTAATTCCATCTCATATTTAAATACCTAATTAAATCAATTAACACAACTGAATTTGATTAGCCTTTAGTGTAAAGAATACCATTTTTATAATGATAAATCAAAAAAAATAAGTTTATTGACTTTAAAATAGACACAATAACATAAATTTAACCCCAAATATAAAATAAATGATTCATATATTAAATTAAATGATAGTCTCAAATAACCATATCAATCATATAAATCTAGACTTGAAACACAAGGCAAATAAATATATAGATCAAGTTACTCCCATAATAATTTAATTACACATATTTAATACCATTCATTTCCTAGAACACTAATAATTTTACCTTGCCTTACACTTTTCAAAATATTACAAGTGAATTAATTTAGTTAATAATTAACTAACTCAAGGAACAAATTCAAAGTTACTTGTAATACATATGACCTGAAGTAGTCGTCGTTATAATTAATAAATTTAAATATAAAAGATGGAATAAGTCTATTCACTTGTATAAAATAAAATAAAAAATTACACATTTATTCTTGATAAATCAATTCAATACATTCAATATTACAATGATAAATGTCATAACCATTTGAATAAAAAACATATCCACTCTCAAATGCATTCGATTTCATTTATTTATTCCTTTTAAAAGTAAACATATATTTGAAAAGTTAAGATAATTATACCACTTCACATAATTTGATATTACATAAACATCTATTTTCATCCATTCTAATACAAAACATATAAACCCATATGGTGAATTTAATCATGATTACCAAGTAGACACATTGGAACCCATGACACCATAATTGATTCAATAGTGAAGCTACACTAAAGTATATAATATTTAAGGTAAATAAATTTCATATACCACAATATACAAGTTATGTTTTATAATTTTATAAAAAACAATTCCAATTCAATACACATTTAAGTCAGGAGGATCTTTTTTTTTATCCATGCAAATTAACTTCACAGATCATAATGAATTTAACTAGTCTTCATTATATTCCACATCAACTCCACTAAATAATCAACACATAAATAGGTAATTCAACTGAGTTCCATTCATAAGACAATGAATGTGATGCATCAAAATTCGATATAGGAGTGTAATGAGGCCATAAATTAGTGGGTTATCCATACCAATCTTAACCATCATTTAAGAATGATAGAAAACACCCAATGATGAAGTTGGAACACATAGATACTCTTTCTAGTATGATTCATATAGATTAAAGATAACAAGTTTATTAATTCAAGTGAAAAAATAAAACCATAAAAAATAATGAAAATTAAATGTTACTAAACCATAGTGACTATAAAAAAGTTCACACACCATAAAATACACTCTAGATAACTAGAGTGAAAAAAAATAATGTCCTCCTCAGACCATGGTTTAAATTAAATAATTAAAAATAGTAATAGACTTTCAAATAACCCAAAACATAAAGTAGAAACAACCATTCAAGGTTGTCATTTTCCTAGTTCACTTATATACCATCTAATGCAAGGTAAAACCATATATTCTCTCCTACAAGGGATTTTTTGACTATTTATTATTCAATTTAGGTATATTTAGGAGCCACATAATGCTTCCAAACCATAAACAAGTCTTTTTAAAAATTTACAAGCACCTAGTAGAATATTTGTTCCCTAAACAAAGGTTTGACCACTTACTCATTTAGTTGTAAAATGTAGCATTAGAAAAAATATCAAAAACTAGGCATATCCACTTTCTTTCCATTTTTCACTACTTAAAATTATTCTTCCACCATTTTTACCACAAATTTTTTTAAACATTTTCCATTAATATTCAAAATTAGGTCCATCTAGTATAACTATCTATTTTTCCAAGTGAAACTCCACTAAACACAACAACATCTAGTTAATAGTCCCATTACCTAGTTCTGGATGTATGTTGATGAGCTTAAAACCTCATAGATCTAAATTCTCCCCATAATATTCATGAATGGTGTCCAAAATAATGCCATTGAGTAGTTTAATATAAAAATTTAAACCCTAAGTAAGTGTCATGACATTAATCAACTCCCACATTACTATGTAGTTAAGTTTATTAACACCATGAAATATGCCTTCAACCAAGGTATTTTATTATGGTTAAACTAACACATTTAAAAAAAATTCATGATCATTTATTTATATTCATTTTTCCCTTAGTGTAATTCTCCAAATAGTCTCAAGAATAGTGTACATAAAATAGTCAAAGGTCATAATTCCTTTAACACTTGTCTTGAATATAATTAGATTCCAAACTATATCATGATAGAAAAAAAATTATTTATTAACATTTGAACTATACCTTTTATAAATCAATAATAATTGGTTGCTTCATAATAACAATGATAAAAAAACACAAAATTCAAAAAAATGACCATATATCAACTGTACATAATAAATTCATGACACATAACTCAAAACTTAAATTAAATAATAAAAGGGGTTTTGGTTTGGGGTGGTGATTATATATGCATCATGATTTTATATTTACCTAAATTTTTAACCTTTTTCATTTTATGTAAGCTTCCCATCCAACCTAGCTCAACTGAGGCAACACCTATAACCATGCCAACAAAAGGAATCAACAGTACCTAATCTCATATTCAATTCAAAGATACATGAATGTAATGCTTAATTAAATTAATAATAATAATAATAATAATAATAATTATTATTATTATTATTATTTTTATTTTTAAATATAACAATTTTATGAAAATAATCAAAATTTACACAATATAACATCATCAAAAAAATGTCAATATCGAAAAATAGTCTAATAAATATTCATAGTCAAAATGCTAGGTAGGTGTGGTCATGAAACTAAATCAAAATACATTATTAGAAAGTGGTCCTTAAAGATGCCATAGCATTTACATATCAACTAATAAATATACCACTCTATTATATTTTCCATTTATAATCTCAATTTTAAAGTCATTATCACGTAAAAAAATATAACCATTGCCTTTGTCATGTATTAAGGGTAGTTGAGTAAACATAACCTTGAGTCCCACATTATCAGTTCTAAGATAAAATAGATTTATTAAAAGGATTAGTTTTTCAAATTTTTAGCACATAAATAATTATTTCAAGCTAAAAATCATGTGTTAATTTATTTAATTCACACTTCCTTATTTTACATGAGTCCAAGGCCAATACTTGGTCATCCTACATTAGAACACCACAAAATACATCTTAAGATGCATATGCAGTAATTAAAAAGTTACCATTAGGATTAGGGACTCTCAAAATTTGTGTGGTGGTTAAAATTTATTTAACAATTTGAAATGTTATCTCATAATTATCTATCCATGGAATTTATTGTTCTTATTTTTTAGAGATGCCATTGTATTTCCTATATTGGAAGATCCTTCAAAACATTCATTTTAGTATCATGTAAACCAAGGAAACTATGAACTCATTTCACATTACATGAAGAGGGATAGTCCATGGTCAATAAAAGTTTACCTAGATCCATTAAAATACATTATTTTGATTAAAATAGTGAACTTTCAATTGAAATAAGGAATAATATGGCAACTTGCCAAAGAGTTTGTGTTTTCTTAAATATTGTAAAATAAGATTTAAATATTTGATGTGTTCTTTTTTTAATTTCAAATAAATCATAATTTCTTATTAGGAAACTAATAAAAATGCATAAAAATAAAACCAAACAATTATATCCTAGTGGTGAGTGAGCTAAGTGTTAGAAATGGAAGGTCTTAGGGTCCATTCCTGGGATGACCATTGTCTAACATCGTTCTCGCACTAAACTATGATGGATTATTCATGAAAAGTATCCAGTGCAATGGACTACTAGATTAGTGTTTAATGCAAGGGGGTTATCATGTGTCTTGAAACCTATATTCAATATGATGAGGCTAGTCTATAACCCATATCTATGATTACTATTCACTTTTGGTTTGGGCATTTCAATTATAAAAATGTTTATGGTCTGGATTTATTTTAAAAAACATGTTACCCAACATTTTTAGACAATGAAATGTGTGTGATTTATTTAAGTATATTAGTTTTTTTAAGCCCTACCCAAGTTTAAATATATAAAAAGGCATATGAGGTTGGTTATGGCCATTTTTTATATTTTTAGTGTCCTTAATGGTCATTGGTTATTCTCGAGGTCGGTGGTGGTCATTATTGGTATTATCAGGCAAATTGTGGTTATTGGTATATCTAGTATATGTGGTAAATGATCACTTGGATATTTGGGGCATTTATTATGTCCCAAACCAGTTTGAGATCTAATCAAAATTAAATATCTATAAAAAATAAATAAATTCAAATAATTATTTAAAACACTATTCATAAGGTTCATAAATCTTGTAAGAGCATTAACAAGTCCAAATGGATGAAAAATTAACGTGTAATGCCCATTACCCATTTTGAATGTTATTTTTTATTTATATTTATCTTTTATCATTAATCTATTATAACTAACTCAAAAATATGAAATTTGAAGGATACATTCTCTCAAATTTTATCAAATAGATCACCTATGAATGATAAAGGATATTTTTTATTGATAATATCTTTATTTAACATACTATAATATAAACAAAATATAAAGGTGGAATCCTTATTATTTAAAATATATAAAAGATTACCCCATGGAGATACACTTGGATGAATCAACCCTTAAAAATCATATATTGCACTGAATCTTTCAACTCAAACAATTCTATTATTTTCATTCAGTAAATTACTTTTGATTTTGGTTTTATCCCGAGTAAGATGTTGATAAAGAAGTCAAATTATATTCAAGGTGGAATTCATAGTAATTATTTTAAAAATACATTCCTAAATACACAAAATAAATTATAATCATTTATTTTATATTTTATACAATTTTGACCTCATCCATGTGACTAAATAATATGATACATCCCAATGTTTTAGCCTTTTTAAGTTTCATGGCTGAAATTTATTCTCACGTTAGTGTCTCACTTAAATCCTTGAACTGTCATGGAGGTGCCATTATATTTCAAAGATATAAATGTATTTTAAAAGTAATTGACTTGATATTAATGGTATTATAACCTAGTGACAACTAGAATCTCATCATAATAACATAGTGGTGAAAAATAAAAACTGATTGTTGTTTGTAATATAAGAAGCACTAATACAACCTTGAAAAAACATTCATTTAATTTTTGTTTTCTTTGGTTTTAATACTAAACTTTCCACATTTTTTTCATGAACAAATATTATAGATATTTTCTTTGAAACATTAGGACCTACAAAACATTTAGATGGTTCTATATCTATATGTAATAAAATGGGAAAATTAAAAATATTATCTTAATATTTTTATATAATTACCTTAAAAACATATTAGTGATTATTAACTCCATCATTAATCTTATTTTGGTATGCTTATTCTTGATTATTTAATGGGTGGCTCTATATTTTTTTTCCATGTGTCATATTAGGAAAATAGTTGACATAATGGTTGCCTCCAAAGGTGAAACATCTTCTAATAGGACCTAACTTATCATGAGTCTTTTGTCTAATATAATAATTAACATTATTATTTTTAGTTTTGTTATTCTAACCCTATATTATTATTATTATTTTTATTAGTATAGTTTCCATTATTAGATATATTATTAGACCCTAAATTTTTGTGATGCACAATTCTTATTATTTCTATAAGTTTTATTTCAAAAGAGAATTAGATTTTTCTATTATTTAAATTTCTCTTAATTCTAAAATTATTTTCTTATTGATGTAAGGGTATTCAATTTTTTTCCTATTTAATATCCTTCTTGAGTAATTTTTTCTTGGATATCAACATATATGTTGGTTTATATATTAAATTAAAAAAATAACTTATATTGAATCTAGTAAAAAATTCTAGTACTAAGACATGTACTTTAGGAAACATGTTGATTTATTCAAATACTCTATAAATAACATTTCCCCTATTATAAATTTTTAAAATCATTCAAATTACCATAAAAATAATGTTTTGGAATACATCTCTTATTAAAATAGAAAATGAAGATATCCCATGTGATATACTCATAAGTAAATTCTTGTTTAGTTTTCATATTTGTCCACCAAGATGAGGTTTATCTAGAGAGATGTTAATCTCTCCAAAAAAAAATTCATAAACTTGATATATTTAAAATTAATTATCCATCTTAGTTATCTAGTGTTTTAGGTCTTTTTTAATTATTGTGCAATTTTAATTAATATGATTTATCCTTTTCATATCGTTAACTAATTTTATTTGAAATTGGGTTCCTTTCCTTGGACCATATTGGTCATGTTGATCTTGATGTTCTTGATGCTTCAGATGATTCTAGTTATCATATTTATCACAATGACCTTGATAAATTTTTTTTTAGTTATTATCTTTTATTTATTTATCATCTTTATAATTTTTATCATGGTTATTACATATTCTAAGGTAACATCTTATATTGATTATTCAAACATACCAATCCTATCTAGGGTAAAAATCATAATGGATGAGATATAATATATCATATTTTTAATATATTTAATTTTTGGTATCCATCTACATTATCTTTTGTTTGAAAAAATTTCTCATCATATAGGGACCAAAAAAAATCAACTAATAAATGTGAATGTACACATTATGCCTTATTGTTGAAGCTAGGATCTAATGCCATAATATAATAACCCATTTGGCTGGATACAAAAATGATGCCCTATTTTTTTTCATGTGATTCTAGGGGATACCTAAAAATTATTCCTTAATTAATCCCAATGAAACATGTGCCTAAATAAATTATACTAACTAATCATGTATATATTACAAAAAATATAAAATAATTTTCCATTTTCATAACATTATGTACTTAGATTTAGTTTCTATAGTTATTTAAATTTTGAGTTCATTATATATTTTAAATACATTTTTAAACCATAAATCCACTTAACATAACCATTTTATGCATTTATTAATATATAAAATGACTAAGCATAATAAATCAATATTTATCTTTCATGAAAGCAAAAGTATAACTACATATTAATATCTCAATCTATGCTAATAATATGATTATGCAATAGTTAAAATATACATAATTAAGAAATAAATATAATAAAAATGTAATGCATTCATCATTCTATGATAGGTAGACAAAAATATTAAGTTTTCTCAATACACCAACACTGAGGAAGTAAGAGATCACCTATAAAACTAGGAATTGTATAAGAAGAGGGAGAATATCATCAGAGGATTTCCATCAACATTTGAACCTTTCATATCCCCACACCTATATTATCCATAGATAGTGGCCCTAATATTTATGATAAAATTACATATGGAACAAATAAAAAGGATGAGAACAATGATTGTATAAGTCATAATGAAGGTAGCTCAATGAAGAAAATGTAAGTGTAGAAAGTGAAAATGAACATGAGGTAATAAATTCATAATATATACAAGTATACATTCTTATTTCCATAATATTATGGAATTAAAAAATTATTCATAATTTTAACCAAACTTAATAATGTACTCCTAATTAAAAAATCAATGTGAAACTCACAGATATTAAAAACCACATAAATTTAAGTGTGTATACACACACACACACACACACACACACACACACACACACACACACACACACACACACACACACACACACACACACACACACACACACACACACACACACACACATGAATGTGCAAACACACACACATACATAGAGAGATAGATAAATTGCAAGGATATGTATAAATGGTGAATTTTTTTTAAACTCAAATTCTCCCTTTAGATTTTAGGAAACTGAGATTTGAGGGCCCATATAATGTTTGTAAATATAAACATATTTTAAAATCCTACACCGTCAATTTTTTATCAATTCAATAAATAAAACCCATTGGTCCTATAA
The DNA here is from genome assembly GCA_037957365.1 of Torreya grandis. NCBI lineage: Eukaryota > Viridiplantae > Streptophyta > Pinopsida > Cupressales > Taxaceae > Torreya > Torreya grandis. The sequence goes on along the minus strand of JARHVA010003013.1, from coordinate 450,710 downwards.
CTCATTTAGCTATTCACATGTAAAATGATAACATGCATGGATTTTTTGGGTGAAGTGTTATACATGTTGACATAAAAATTATCTAATTTCTAGTTTTAAAAAAGAAATATATAGTCAAATTATGAAATTCACCACTAAAATAACTACTATGAAGTGAGGTGACTTTATATATAGAAAAGTATCAGCCATGAATTTAATAGTATCATAAAAAATTTAGGACCTAGGAAAACCTAATATGAATTCCATGGACATATCTACCTATTTTGTAGTTTGTATGTCATAAGGGTACATTTTTAATCCATTGTGGTAGTGTTCATCATTCACTCAATAACATTCAAATCATTTTTACACAAAATTAGCAGCATCCTTTTTTAGTCCATTTTAAAAATAGTATAATTACAAATCATGAAAAATAATTCACTCCTAGATGTGTAGAATAAGGTGAATTATGCAATTCATCTATCACTTTGTATCATATATTATGTGTTGTAAGTATACAATATTGACATGAAACCTCAAAATGTCATCTATGTCAAAGGTAAAATTAGGATTTTACCTTCACCCATACTTGGATCTTGTTATACTTGTATTTTAAATTAAAAAAGGTCTTTTAGTTGGTATTCAAGAACCAAATCCTTGACTTCCAAGTTTATTATAGATATATTAACAATGTATGTTCATTTTATGAGGGCACCAAAACCCTATTTTATATTCATTTGATGTATTCAATATTAACATCATAATTTATGATAAACTCAATACACCTAAGATGTCTAATGCTCATATTATCCTACATGAATATGTGTTGGTGTACACAATGATTTTATTTGATCACAAAATTATATATTAAAAGTTATTTTCTCCACATTTTATATATTTGTAAGTCACAAAAAACTCTAGATAATTATTAGGGTGTTTAATTTCATGAATATTAAGAATTATTAATTCATAGGATACTATACAATCATTTTTAGATAATACACCAACTATTCCTTATTTAGAGGCATAAATCTAGACCAAATATTCCATGTTTAGCTATTGATTCAATATATCAAGTTTTTTAATAAGCAATTTCCTCAACCTTTGAAATGTTGATTTAGACTCAACAACCGAAATGAAGTTTTTTCCTTTGTGTTTTAGTGAACTTATTGGGTTGGCTAATTTTGAAACGTTTTCAATGAAAATACTATATTACCCATCCAATCCCATGAAGTTTATTAATTTGTGCATGTTATTTAAGAAAATCCATTCCATAATGGTTTTTGTCTTAGTAGGATCAAAATATAAACCATAATTTGAGATCACATGATTGAAATAATGAATCTTATCATGGAAAAATGAATAGTTAAACATATTTACAAATATATATTTTTTGTTAAGTTTACACATGATTATTTATAAATAGTTCTCATGTTCTTATGAATTCTTTGAATATACCATGATGTCATTAATAAATATAATAAAAAATTAATCTAGATACTAGTCTCTAAATACATTGTTCATAATGTTCATGAATGCATAAGGTGCATTTATTAACCTAAATGAAACTACTCTAAATTCATAGTGGCCATACCATGTTTTAAAAGTTATTTTATAGACATATTTACCATTAATTATTATTTGATTGTACCTAAATTTTAGATCAATATTAAAAACAATGTTTCACCATTTAGATGATCAAAATTATGGTCAATATGGTCAAAATAGTACTTTTGTTAATGGTAACCTTGCTTATAATTAAATAATTGATGCATAAGAACAAATTTTTGCCCATTTTATTTTTAAAAAACATTGGTTTTCCCCATGGAGACACACTTGACCTTATCAATCCTTTCCTAATAAACTCCTAAAACTACATTTTTAAATCTTACAGGTTTTGGTATTCATATGATAAAGCTATTTTGATGCTAAAGTAAATCTAGGAAGTGTGTCAGTTTCAAAATCAAACTCTAGTACTAGTTCCATTCTAAGAATTAATTCTAGGAATACTTATATAAATTATGAAATTAAGGGGTGATTAATAAATATAGTATATTCTTATTTGAAGAAATCATCAATTTAAACTAAACATACCATACAACCCTTATTTTTTACCTTATGTTGGTTGGAGTATCTATCAGTTAATGAACTAAACTACAAGTACTATAAATTTGATTATGTTATTAAAACAACATAACAACTCATCCAAGCTAATAAAATAGAGGATTCTACTAACTAGAGTTGAGATAACAAATAAGGCTTTATAGAGACAAAGGACAACCTGATTAGATAAAATACATGTCTCACACAAACATGACTATTAAGTTGCATTTATTTGTCTCAATATTTTACCAAAAAACTTATTATAATAGATAGAGAGGCAAAGAAGAATAGAGAACATAGAGATAACTTATACAGTGGTTATAGAGTAGAGTAAATTATGTATTTATGGTATAAAATAGATAGCATATAAATTCCAATATTAACCCTTGTGATACATTAGTTTCACTAAAGTTAACCTACTTAACATAAAACCATCTGTAGCCAATAGTTTTAGATTTTATGTCAAATTTTGGTGGTGCCACATGAAATTTCATAAATTAATGTCAAGGGGAGAGTATCCTTTGGATTTTGTTAAACCTACATTAATATAAATATAAGAGTGGTGGGAAGAAAAACTAAAATAATCTTTTACACAAATTAAAAAAAAATGTGTGAATCATTATAATAAATAAAAACAAAATTCTTTTAACCTTAGGAAAAAGAATATTAGGTCTCTTTTGAACAACTATTGTTACCTAAAATACTGTGGAAAGCAAAATACATGGAAGGTGGATTCATTCATATTAAAATACCTATTCAATAGACCATAAAAAAATTATGCATTTCAACACCTTAATACACCATTATCTTGGGTTATTTATCACTGGTTCAAGACAACTCTTGATTCATTCATCATACTCTAGGACAAATAATGTTGGACAAGCATTGATATCTAAAATTTTGATTTTTTAAAAGGATCAAAGAAACCTTTTCTGAATAAAGTACTAATCCTCATTTATAAGTTATTTGTGGAACAATGACTAGTAAGAGAGGGAAAATAATTCCTTTAGGGCCAAACACCTAAGGGATGGTGTTGCTAAAGAATTAGGATACTCAAAATATGTGAGTACTCCAAATATATGGTATAAATAGTTTGGATGAGTTAAATAATCTATATGGGGCTAGGTAAGTATTAAGTAAAAATAAGTTAATTAAGAATACAAGATATAGTATAAGAGCTTAGATTAAAGATAGTTGAGAGAAAATAATGAATGAGGAGATGAAGAATTAGATGGAGAATGAGAGATCATAGTTATAAATTAGAAAATAAATAATGAAAAAGGAAAGAGAGTAAATAATTATGATAATAAATAAAACAATAGATAAAAATGATATGGCCTAGACTAGTGAAAGTCCAAATATTGAAAATTTTGATTTTATCCCTCCACTAAAAATAATTATTATTAAGACCATAGGGAGGCACAATTGAGATAAATGAAATAATTAGAATAGAATAAATGTTTTATCATACACTAGTTAAGGTTATGAATGATATGCAATAAGAATTAATATACTTATTTACCTTATTTAGAACACCCAAATTGGTCCAAACCATGAGTGTGTAAGACAAACTGGTTATGAGTAGTTTTTCCCATAGTGGACAAGGCCTAGAAGGTGACAAAAGAATAATTTATGAAATGAGGATTAATATATGAAATATTAATTACATAATTGAATCAATGGAAGAGATATTATGCATACAAAGTAGCTTGACAATAAGTGAGAAGTAAATGAAATTCATAAATAACATAGAGGAATAGATAGAAGAAGACAAAGATGATAACCCACATGACAAAGTTGATTTAAAGATATGTACTGGTAGTCATAATAAATAAATACCATATAAAGATAATGAAAAATATAAATCTGTAATAATAGGAATAGCTAGTGAAAATATAGGATGATAAGTCTAATTAGAAATAAAATATGAGGAAGAAGAAATACAAAGTGATATAAATCCCCAAACCCCAACCACAAGAGACCCCAAGATGAAATTAACACTTTGGACCAATTTTAATCCCACATTCCACTTTAAAATAGATGCGTGTATCCATATATTTGAGGAGATACATTTATTAGAGATTTTAGTAGTAAAAAATAAAGAATCACAAGAAAGATATTGAGAGCATGAGATAATTTTTAAGGAATCAGGTGAAATTATAAGGAAGAAGGTAATTTTAGGAATAATTAAAAGGTATAAAGGTCATAACCATTATTTGATTAGAAAGAATAAACATAATAAGAATTAAAATTATGATAGTATTACAAGAATAAATACCTAAGGCAATGGAATGAATATCAATATTAATCCTAACATCAGTAACCCTAAAACATCCTAGAAAACTAAAATGGCACATAATAGGATGAAGTTACCATTATTTGATAGAGACACAAAAGATGTGTTTGTACATTTTTTCCTATTAGACTCATATTGAGGAGTCACAATATTACTAATGAAAGGGTAATGTTACTTTATTTTGTTGGGATATGAATAGATGATGCACTCAAGTGGTACATGAAGACTTAATTTGACATGGAATAGTAGGGGATAATGTCTATAAAGAATTTAAGGGTGATTTTCACTACCCATATATACCAATGGAGAGCATTCACAAAATGAAAGAACTGATTTAGAAAAGATAAGGAATATTTGAGAGATTACGATCAATGGTTTAAATCTATAATGTGAAAACTAGAGGAGCTTCTCAATGAAAAACAAAGGATAGAGTGGTTAATATCTAATTTAATTCCTTATATCCATGTAAACTTGGATGGAAACACTTCAATACATTTTCATAAACATTAGAAATGGCATCAAGACTAGAAACATGATCCTAAAGAAGATATATAGATACCTTGTCAAAATACAATATGAAAAATTACAATTAGAATAAGAACAACTAAGACAAAAGTAAGAGATACAATTGAAAGGGGATGATTTCATGGTATCACATAATAACCATACACTACAACATCCATAAATTTGGAGTGCCACTTTCTATGTGGAGGGATATTCTAGGACAGAATGTCCCAATAGTGATATGTCAAAAAGAGTAGCATAAATAAGATTAGTGCAAACGTAGATAGGAATAACACCACCAATTTAGCAATCCATTTATGGAAAAATAATTTACTACGTAATATGAATATTCTATGATCAACATCCACAACACTTGTGCCTAATGATGTAAGTTACAACCCCTAATAATTAAATGATGCATTTCACTATTTGTGGATAGTTCAATCATTATAATCATAATTATCTTGCTATATATGTATTTCAAATATACAAGACACTATCAAAGGAAGAGGTGATAACAATAAATCAAATTCTATCATCACATCTACCTATAAAATGACATTAACATATTGTACCTTGGCCTAGCATACAAAACCTTGATGGAAATTTAAAATACCTAGCCTCAATACTATAATAACAATCAATGGGGGTTATAGAGGTGGTAATCAAGACATTTACAAATGAGGATACCATGGTTGGTAAATTACCAAGGTGATAAAGGATATAATAATAATTACAACCAATGGTATAATCAATAAGACCCCCTCCAACATGTTATAAATGTAGATGTTGATGGTGTAAAACTATGCTAGATCTTAACCAATCAACAATGGGAAGTTTCAAGTTGTGGGACGATGCGACTTGAAACAACCTCCAGGTTTTAAAGAAGTTGTTCTCTTCTATTTTATGGGTGTTGGGGAAAAGGGATAGGAGACTAAATAGAAATGCAAAATGCAAGAATTGAAACCTAACTATGGTGATGCACCTGAGTGTAATCCTAATCCTAACCTAAGCACAGTGAGACTATTATATGATTCAATTACATTTAAGAGCAAACAAGTGCATGATCAATGTAAAAGATTGGAATAAAAGAAATATAGGCTCATAATAGGGGAGTCTTTTGTTGAGATACAGGAATTGTCAATGAAGGCATAGTGTTCAATCTTCTTAATAGGATCTTCCAATCACATAAGAGGCACAAAAGTCATGCATAGTTATGTAGAACTTTGGACTCCAAAAAATGAGACAAAATCAAATAACATTTCCAATCACAACACTAGAAAATTTATAGCATAGACTACTTTCCAAATGACACAGATAACATCAACAAGGGCATAGTGTTCCCTCTTCTTATTGAATCTTCCAGTCATACAAAAGATGCAAAAATAGACACAGTCATATAAACCTTTCAACTCAAGAAAAATGAAACAAAAGTAGAGAAGAGTCAAAGGACTCCAACTACAGGTTACCCAATCATAGCAACGGCTGCTAGAAGAACAGAACAAGGCTGCGACTTTTCAAGCCTAGCTCTAAGCTGAGCAATAGAGGATAGCACAACTGGCAATTGAGTTGGCTAGTAGGCCAAGAGGTGTTAAAGTGGTGCAACTGGTAAAAGAGCTCTATGAGTTAGCGTGGGTGAGAATCTCTTCAAATATTCTCCAACTCAAGCCATTTTTCACCTTTCTACTCAATGCATAACAACTATGTGAAAGGGTAGAGAATCCATTACAGAACACTCTAGCCACTATCCCCAAGAGATCCATGGACTCCCATTCATTACTAGGGAAGCTCTATAGCTCAAGGGATATAACATTGGTAGCCACAAGGATCCCTAATAGAATGGTTTCCATGAAACAGATCAATGAGGAGCTCAGTCATAATACCATGGATAATAGTTGTAGAAGCTATCTCGATGTCGTGAAGGAAGGCATTGGTGAGATGAGACACCACATTGAAGATCTGGTGTAACTAGGCCTTCCTTCCCCATTTTTGGATGTAAAGATGGTCTTGATGGCCGATCAACTTCAACCATTGTTGCTGATTAAACAAAGGGATCAGATAGTTTTCTAGAGCTTGTAGGATGATTCCTCAGTCCTAGAGGTCGAGACTATTTTGATTCCTATTTTTTGGCTAGAATCCAAGTTGAAAGCCACTACCTAGGTCTTGCAAACCTTTTCACACAAGGATCTCATTAGCTTTGATCTAGCCTTCGATTAATTGCAGAGCAAGTAAGGATTATCTAACCATGAGTGGTCTATCTTTCAGACAGCTCTTTTGAAGCTATAAATTTTGAAATTTTGGTCAAGCGAGAGTCGGGTTATTTTTGAGTAGGCTCAAAAGTCCTAGTGGTAACTAACAACTATAGAGTAATTTCTTACTCTATGTTGCATTTAATTTATTTTTTTATTTGAGCACTGTAAATTTGGTTCATACACATCTTGGATGAAGCCGCAAAGTTTTGGAGTAGAGGACAGGTTCATTTTTACCTAAGTGTCAAAATGTAATAGAAGTTGCCAAGTGTCATCCTCAGAGCACAAATCCTTTTTCCCCTTTTGTTCCTTTCATTTCAATTTTGGCCTATGTATTGGATTCAAGTGCAAGCTACCAAGTGTCACTTTTTGAGGACGGAGCCAGCTAGCTGGCGACTTTTGAGGACCCTTTTATAACTTTCTAGAGAACCACAGAACATGCCACATATCTAGTAGTAGTTAAGTGAAATGCACCACATGTCAACATCTGAATCTCAGAGAGGCACCCATATTTCATTCTACCCTTTGGAAAAGACGTTCAATAGACCAAATAACATAGAGAGCAAAATGTGCCAGGTGGCAGTTGCGAAGACCCTAAACTACCCTTTTGAAGAAGCAGTAGAAGTCACCACGTGTCAACTATCGAGGGAATTTGTTTCAACACCTGGGTCCAGTGCTCTCCTTCAATGCATAAAGGCATCATTTCATTTTTTCTCAAGTACTAAAGTGTAATAGATGCTACCAAGTGTCACCTTCTGGGTCCCTCTCTACTCCATCTCTAGAAAAAGTAGAAGTGACCACCTACCCCCAAAAGGCGAAGTCGAAGATGCCACCTATCTTTCCAGGAGCAGTGGAGGTCACCACATACCAACCTCTAAGAAACCATCATGAGCCTAATTGCCAAAGGACTAGGGAAGTGTTGAGTGCCAACAAGTAAGGACTGCCACGTGCATCCATCCTTTCTTAAAGGTTGCCCAAGTAAGGAATGCAGTGAGTTTTGTTTCAATAAAATTGCAAAGTATCAAGGAAGTAGATTGCAATAGGTGTTAAAGGTGGAGCATTCCTGAGTAGAATGAAGAGAAATTGGAAATGGCCAAGTGTCATCCTCTGGTGCCTCCTAGACAAAAGGAGAGAGTATTCATAAATTGGCTAAGTGTCTTATTCCATTTCAATAGAACAATGTGCTTGTCTACTTGTTACAACAAGATAGAGGTAAATTTGGTGAGAGTTATTCCTGGTAGATAAAACAGTGCACTAGGTAAATATTTGGGGCTTACGAGCATTAAAGGTGTCATATTTTTGTCCCCTAAGAGCATAGGTAGAGTTGACAGTTGAGCAGCCAAAGAGGTGATGGAATGAGGAATTTTAGGTATGAAGAGAGGTATTAGACATGGATTGCAATGCCATAGTTAGGGCAGTTCCTAATAAGACTAGAATGCATCTAAGGCATTAAATGTGCCATCTATTTTTTCCCTTTTGAGTGAAGGATAGAGTGGAATTGTGTGGGAAAGAAAGTGATCAAAGAAGACATCCAAGGCTATATAAGTAGGATTGTAAAATCTAAAAAAGAGGGGAATTTCCATAGTTTTAGACTTTCATAGTTTTGACCAATAATATCATTTTCTTTTATTTCAGTTTTCCTGAGTTGAAAGGTTTATATGACTGTGTGTGTTTCTACATCTTTTATATGACTAGAAGATTTAATAGGAAGAGGGAAAACTATGCCCTTGTTGATGTTATCTGTGTCATTTGCAAAGTAGTTTATGTTGTAGATTTTCTAGTGTTGTGATTGGAAATGTTATTTGCTTTTGTCTCATTTTCTAGAGTCTGAAGTTCTACATAACTATGCGTGACTTCTGCACCTCTTATGTGATTGGAGGATCCTATTAAGAAGATTGAACACTATTCCTTCGTTGACAATTCCTGTATCTCAGCAAAAGACTCCCTTGTTATGAGCCTCTATTTCTATTATTCCAATCTTTTACATTGATCATGCACTTGTCTGCTCTTAAATGTAATTAAATCATATAATAGTCTCACTGTGCTTAGGTTAGGATTAGGATTACACTCAGGCTCATTGCCATAGTTAGGATTCAATTCTTGCATTTTGCATTTTTGTTTAGTCTCCTATCCCTTTTCCCCAACACCCATAAAATAGAAGAGACCATCTTCTTTAAAACCTGGAGGTTGTTTCAAGTCGCATCATCCCACAACTTGAAACTTCCCATTGTTGATTAGTTAAGATCTAGCACAATTTTATGCCATCAACAGTAGAGTAAGCCTTTAGGGTGGAGCAAGCAGCTGGAGTAGGACCAAGCCAACCACTGTAGGCATTAGAGTAAGCTGTAGAGGCCATAAAACAACAAAAAAGTGTGGTATCTTCATCACCACAAGCCTCCCCATCATTGGGAGTAATTGAAGTCCCTAGTTCCCCACATGCACCACTGGCAACAATAGAGGTAAAAGGGTGACAAACACAGCTAGAGGCTGAGACACCCAAAAAAAGAAGGGTGCAATTCTAATTAGACCCAAAAGAGGAAGAGGAGCCTTCATAGTGCCCAGTGTAGAGCACTACAACTTCCCCATAGGTAAGCATTCCTCCCCCTCCTCCCTCTCATTCTATTCCTCACCCTATTGGCATGGTGCCTTCACCTAGCCAAGTGACACCTCCCGCCACTGTTGTCATTCCCATCTCATAAGCCACCCCCTCATCAACACCTCAAGCCCTCACATTACCCCATTTTTCCCCTTCCATTCCTAGAAAGATGCCCTTACAACTCACCCCTACTCAACCAATGGCTCTCCAATACGGCCTGCCATAAGGATTTCCTTTTATAGGGGACATATTACATCCCTTTCCACCTTCCAGATGTAGGCTGATGCTATTAGGAGGGCAAAAGAAGCCCAATTAGAGAAAAAGAGGAGTAAAGAGAATAAAGCACTGATATTTCCACATTTGAGGTCATAATTTGACCTCATTCAATAGCAGCTAACGATGACCCATTTGTCACCCAACATTGCTAGGCTGAATGATGAAATGCAGTCGAAAGACTATACCATGAACATAGTGGCCATTGACATGTCCCTATTCAGGCCTCAAGATAGCATCGAGCTGCTGACCGAATCCACTTATATAGTCACAAAAGATTACTTGAAGAAATCAAGGAGACAGCAAAAGATGGAGGCTAATTTGGCCCAAGAGAAGGCAAATTATAATAGTTTAGCTAAATAAATAAATAGGAAAGACAACGAGATAGCTAGTTTATAGAAATAGTTGTAAGATACTATTTCCCTCCAGACTCAATGGGTAATTTAGGCCCAAAATGATTCATTGAAGATGGAGCTTGCACTTGTGAAGGAAGCAACAATAGCTCTAAGATGGGAAAATACAACATTACAGGGAAGATTCGAAGGAATCCAACTGTAGGTTACCCAATCATAGCAAGGGCTGCTAGAAGAATAGAATAAGGCTACAGCTTTTCAAGCCTAGCTCCAAGCTGAGCAGTAGAGGACAACACAACTAGCAATTAAGTTGGCTAATAGGCCAAGAAGTGTCAAAGTGGTGTAGCTGGTGAAGGAGCTCTATGAGTCAATATGGGTGAGAATCTCTTCAAAGATTCTCCAACTTAGGCCATTTTTCACCTTTCTGCTCAACACACAATAACTATGTGAAAGGGTAGAGAATCTAGTATAAAACACTCTAGCCATGATCCCTAGGAGAGTTACAGACTCCCATTCATTACTAGAGAAGCTCTATAGCTCAAGGGATATAACATTGGTAGCCATGGTGATCCCTGATAGAATGGCTACCAAAATGGATCAATGAGGAGCTCAATCACAATGCCATGACAAACAGTTGTAGAAGTTGTCTCATTGTTGTGGAGGAAGGAATCGGTGAGATGAGACACCACATTGAAGATTTGGTGCAACTAGGCCTCCCTTCCCCATTTTTAGATGTAAAAATGGTCTTAATGGCTGATAAACTTCAACCATTACTGCTAACTAAACAAAGGGATCAGATAGTTTTCCAGAGCTTGTAGGATGATTCCTCAGCCCTAGAGGTCGAGACTATTCTGATTCCTATTTTTTGGCTAGAATCCAAGCTGAAAGCCACTGCTTAGGTCTTACAAACCTTTTTTCACAAGGATCTCATTAGCTTGGATCTATCCTTTGATAACTCAAGCAAAGATTATTTGACCATGAGTGGTCTATCTTCCAGATAACTCTTTTGAAGCTATAAATTTTGAAATTTTAGTTGAGTGGGAGTTGGGTTCTTTTTGAGCAAGCTTAAAAGTCCTGGTGGTCACCAATAATTGTAGAGTAATTTATTACTCTACGTTGTATTTAATTTATTTTTTGATTTGAGCAATATAATTTTGGTTCCTGCACATCTTGGATGAAGCCACAGAGTTTTGGAGTAGAGGACAGGTTCATTTTTGCCTAAGTGTCAAAATGTAGTGGAAGCTTCCAAGTGTCATCCTCAGAGCATGGTTCCTTTTTCCCCTTTTGTTCCTTTTGTTTCAATTTTGGCCTAAGTATTGGATTCAAGTAGAAGCTACCAAGTGTCACTTTTCAAGGATGGAGCCAACCAACTAGCAACTTTTGAGGACCCTTTTGTAACTTTATAGAGAACCAAAGAATGTGCTACGTATCCAATAGCAATTAATCAAAATGCACCACATGTTAGCATCCAAATCTCATAAAGGCACCTGTATTTCATTCTACCCTTTGGCAAAGACTTTCAACAAACCAAGTAGCATAGAGAGTGGAAAGTGCCAGGTGGCAGTTGCGAAGACCCTAAACTACCCTTTTGAAGAAGTAGCGAAAGTCACCATGTGTCAACTATCGAGGGACTTTATTTTCAACCCCTAGGTCTAGTGTTCTCCTTCAATGCATAAAGGCAGCATTTCATTTTTTTCTTAAGTACTAAAGTGTAGCAGATGCTGCCAAGTGTCACCTTTTAGGTCCCTCTCTAATCCATCTCTAGAAAAAGTGGAAATTGCCACCTACCCCCAGAAGGAGAAGCAAAAGATGCCACATATCTTCTGAGGAGTAGTAGAGGTCACCACGTGCCAACCTCTAAGAAACCATCATGAGCCTAATTGCTAAATAAAGATGGTGGTGGGACCTAGATGATATTCTAAAGGACTATGGAAGCATTGAGTGTTAATGAGTAAGGACTACCACATGCATCCATCCTTTCTTAAAGGTTGCCTGAGCAAGGAACGCAATGAGTTTTGTTTCAATAAAATTGCAAAGTATCAAGGAAGTGGATTGCGACAGGTGTTAAAGGTGGATCATTCCTGAGTAGAATGAAGAGAAAGTGGAAATGGCCAAGTGTCATCCTCTACTGCCTCCTAAACAAAAGGAGAGAGTTTTCATAAATTGGCTAAGTGTCCTCTTCCATTTCAATAGAACAGAGTGCCCATCTACTTGTTACAACAAGATAGAGGGAAATTCGGTGAGAGTTATTCCTAGTAGATAGAACAGTGCACAAGGTATATTTTTGGGGCTTGCAAGCATTAAAGGCACCATCTGTTTGTCCCCTAATAGTAGAGGTAGAGTAGACAGTTGAGTGGCCAAAGAGGTAATGGAATGAGGAATTTTAGGCACGAAGAGAGGTACTAGACATGGATTGCCATGCTATAGTCAAGGCAGTTCCTGATAAGACCAAAATGCATCCAAGGCATTGAATGCACCATCTATTTTGTCCCTTGTGAGTGAAGGATGGAGTGGAATTGTGTGAGAAATAATGTGATCAAAGAAGACATCCAAGGATATATAAGCAGGATTGTAAAATCTAAAAAAGTGGGGGAATTTCCATAGTTTTAGACTTTTAGAGTTTTGACCAATAATATCATTTGATTTTATTTCATTTTTCCTGAGTTGAAAGACTTATATGACTGTGTGTGTTTCTACATCTTTTGTATGACTAGAAGATTCAATAAGAAGAGGGAACACTATGCGCTTGTTGATGTTATCTATGTCATTTACAAAGTATTCTATGCTATAGATTTTCTAGTGTTTTGATTGGAAATGTTATTTGCTTTTGTCTCATTTTCTAGAATCCAAAGTTCTAAATAACTTTGCATGACTTATGTGCCTCTTATGTGATTGGAAGATCCTATTAAGAAGATTGAACACTATGCCTTCATTGACAATTCCTGTATCTCAGCAAAAGATTCCCCTGTTGTGAGCCTTTATTTCTATTATTCCAATCTTTTACATTGATCATGCACTTGTCTGCTCTTAAATGTAATTGAATCATATAATAGTCTCACTGTGCTTAGGTTAGGATTAGGATTACACTCAGGCACATCACCATAGTTTGGTTTCAATTCTTGCATTTTGCATTTCTGTTTAGTCTCCTATCCCTTTTTCCCAACACCCATAAAATAGAAGAGACCAGCTTCTTTAAAACCTGGAGGTTGTTTCAAGTCACATCATCCCACAACTTGAAACTTCCCATTGTTGATTGGTTAAGATCTAGCGAAATTTTATGCCATCAACAGTAGAAATATTGGAAATATTTCTAGGAGCAATGATGATGATCCATAGATAGAGTGTGTATTTTTTCATGATAAAGTAACCCATTATTCATTTTTGTATCTAAAAGTATCATAATTTTACAAAAATGGGAAAACAAAAATAAAGTAAGTGGAAAAATCCCTACCTTAAAAAGTGGATAAAGACTTAAAAAAAGTAGGAAAGGGTCAAGACATCAAATGATGGTACAATGACATTCACCATAGAAATGAAGAAGTTAAAATAATAGAAAAAGAGGGTAGTTTATCTCATAGGTTAACCATAAATAAATAGATTATAAAATGTCAAGAAACTATAAAATATCATAAATAATTATTGAAAAAGAAGGCTCTCCACATTATGCATGCTCATTTACAACTACAAGTAATAATAACCACTAGAAGTGTCATGAAGATGGGAAAAGGCAAAGAAGAAGCCATTAAATCTATTAAGGACTATGACATATATGGAGAAAGGGATAAACCTAATATCAATGAGTATGACATGATTATTTTAAAAAGTAGGAAATAATAAATTAAAAATAGAATAAGGATCAACTTAAACTAATTTACTTTGACAAATATGAGAATAGAGATTCAAAAATAATAATGAAATTAGTTGATAAATAAGACCTTAGAACCAAACTTAGTCAATTCTATAAGTATTGGAGTAAATAACAAAGATAACATTATGAACCTCATATGTTGAAAACTAAAAAGAGCGAGAAAATAAAAATGTTTTAGAACAAATTGAATATAGAAAAAGACTTGCATTCTTCTAAATGTCAAAATAAATGGCCAAGAAATCAATAAAACTATTAGACCTTGATGTAGAGATAAATGTCTTACCTTGGAGCATATGGGAATTATTAGGAAAACCATATATATATATATATATATATATATATATATATATAGAGAGGCATATGATATTGCCATGGATGACAAAACTCTTTAGTCACCCATTAGCACTGTACAAACTGTTGAATTTGATTTTGTGGGAATAAATAAGAGTGTAGACTTTGAGGTAATCAATATTTATGATACCAGTTATCCATCTTTGTTAAACCTATAATGGTTTATGGAATGTAAAGTATTATTAGAATCCAAAGAAGAATAAATAACATTTAATAAATTGGGATTAGTAATCCATTTCCATTGGAAATAGGAATGGTAGCAGCATGGTTAGAAAAAATATAGATGAAAGATGAGGATAGTGAACTTGATAACCTCACTAGTGTGTATACTCTAAAAAGATTATAAAAATGAAATATTACATGGAACCTAATGAATAAAAAGAGTTTATATTAGAGAAATAAGAATGAGAAACACTTTTAGGAGATGAAATTTAGGCCTTCATATATTGTGATATAGAAAGCAAAATGTGAAAAGTATTTTTTCTTAAACCACCCCATAAATGGAAAATTATAGTTGCACTAAAAAATCCATTACCATAAAAAACCTATATCACCACATAGAATGAGATTCACATAATAAACTAAGTTTATTATCATAGGAATGGTTGATGAATACTTATAATAGATCATGGAAGTTTTTCCAAAGAAGAAATAAGGATGAAATCAATCAATGATTCACTCATCATTACTATTATAAGATGGTGCCACATACATAGATAAACAACCCATACTTGGAAAAAATCTTACATACTATTCATATTGTGGTTTGTAAAATCAAAAATTTATTTTTAGAAATAAGATGTTACATAGGGAACACTAACCCATGGCAACATATTAAAAAATGTGAAAAATTATAGAAGGTAAAATGGGAAACTAATAAACACATATGGGAATTGTTATTATTTTTGACATTGGATGCAATACCCAAGACATGATACTTACATCAAGAAATGTAGAAGGGAACTAATATATGGACAAACTTGAAAATGTATTTGTGTAGAAATTTTAACTTCTGGGAACCAAACTTTTCACATCAATAGATGCTTCCTCCTAATAGCAGTTGTTTACAAGAAAACCCGCGACAATAGGCATGGGCTGAATGGCTACCAATTCACTATTATGACTCAAAAATTTTACAAAAAGGAAAAATATTTGTTCAAATTTCTGATTCTCAGGATCCTGCAAAAAGAACAAGAGAAGAGCATACTCTGAGAACAAAGCTACTAGACTTTCAAATGCTTAGAAATTTTTTGATGAAAACTCTATAGAGAAGAGTCTTATTTATAGCATTTGGGAGGTCCTTCCTAGAATCTTTACCAAGGTGGTGTCATGTCCCATCATGATTTATAGATCATAAATTAATCTACAGTGATATACTATTGGATGCATTGGATGAGGATGTCTAGCTTGGTGGGTCCAACATTACTTTCGCTTCAGTCAATAAGTCATCTTAAGTGATCGGCGAGAAAAGACACCTTATCTGGAAGGTACTGGAAAGATGCCAGTGATGGGGTCTAGCTTCACATGCATGACATTGAGAAGTGATGTAGAAATGTGATTCCCATTCTATCTATCTTCAAATGATCATATGGATGACCGTGTCTTGATCATGGTTCTCTTCTTCATGGATATGGTGTGGACCGTATCAAGGTACCCATCGATAGAGATGCTCATTATGAGATGACTTGATCTTTATCATCCATGTCCAGAGAGGACACTTTATCAATTCAGTGAATTGGTGAAAGAGTAACTCATTATTGAGTCTTTCAATAGTTATTACTCTAGTATTTTGATGATGATTGGCTTAGATGGTGGATGCGGAAGACATCTACAGATCTTGTCCTATTGCATAGGATATTTGAGTATAACTTAGATGCAACCCTTCTTAGAGGATTTGTTCCTAGACAAGGATGTTCATGGAGGAAAATCCTTGGTTATAGATTCTTTTCAAGTTAAAACTAGGAATGGGTTGATGCATTAAAGTAGTAGGAGGTGATCGACTAAGCTAGTCAGTAATAATATTAGTAGTACCTTTAATATGTTCTAGTGAGAAGTTAAACTGATTAAAGAAAGACTACCATCTGATATATTTACTGTGACCATATTTCTAACCATGATATTTTTATATAAAGGTCAAGAACTTGGTACAATCAATTTTTACAAAGTGTGGCAGATGCAAGAGTTTTAACATAAACTTCTCTAAACACTTTTTTACAAAGTAGATTTCCTTATCTAAAGAAATCCACTTGAGAACATTAGTACTAAACACTCCAATAGAGAATTCAAAAATGAATTCTTTGTTATCATATATATAAACAAGTACTCCTCCCCATGCAATGTCAAAGGCATTAGTATAAACAACCTTTTTGTCAGATCTTGGGATATGGAGATCGGAAAGCATTGCTACTTTCTGCTTGATTTTTTGAATGGTAGTAGTGTGTTCTTCCTTCCATTGGAATGCTTTCTTTTTCTAGAGAAGTTCTTGAAGAATGAACCTGTCTTCACCAAAGTTAGGATAAAATATGTTTAAAAAGTTTAACAATCCCAAAAAGGCTTGCAGTCGTGGTTTATCTAGTTTTTCTAGAAAACTGATGACCTTCTCTTTGATGTGTGGCTAAACTTGTAGATTTGAATCTTGGATAATCATTCTAAGAAAATTTCACTTCATTTTACAGAGCTAGATCTTTGTGTTTGATAAAACTATTCCTACCTTGTTTGCCAACTAAAAGATTTTTATGAGATGGGAGTAATAGTCAGTAAGAGGATTACTAAGAATTAATATGTCATCAATATATACACACAAAAAATTAGAAGTGTATTTAAAAATGTTATCCATATGGGCTTGATAGAATGTTGGGGCATTCATTGGTCCAAATGGCATAACAATCCATTGATAATGGTTGAATGGGTAGTTGAATGTTGTCTTTTCTCTATCAGCTTCTTTAACCCTAATCTGATAGAATCCTGACTTGTAGTCAAATTGGGAGAATTATTTACATGTTGCAACTTTCTCCAGGAGATAGATTTTATTTGGGATTGGATATGGACATGGTTGAGTAATGGCATTCAATGGTCTGTAAGTAATGACCATTTCTTTCTTTCCTCTTTTCTGTTCTGAATGCTTGTTGACCATAAAAGCATAACATCAATAAGGAGAGGTTGATCTTTCTATAAAGCCATTACTTTCTAATTCTTTGATCTATAATTACATATCATTGTAATCTTGTGCTGGTATTGGGATATTTTTCCCAATAGTCATATGTTTACCTTCAATGATTTTGGTGTCCATCTTAGGCATTGATTTGGACCAAAACTATTGAGGGTTATCAAAATAGATAGTGGCTTTAATATTTTCTCCTATGGCTTGTATTTCAGTAGGGATTACTAGTTCAGGTGTTTGGGTCATTGAGCTTGGAAATTGCTCAGTTGCATGGATAAGTTGGGGAATCCTAAGCCTTTCATTTTCTATAGTGAACATGATACTCTTAGTGGTAGAAACATAGGGAGAGTATATGTCAATAAAAGCACTGCCTAGTAAAATATCTACATGCATCTTATCTAAGGCAAAGAAATCACACTAGAATATTTTATCTTATATCCTAAGGGACTATTGGTGCTTATATTTATTACATACAAAACTATTCCCTTTGATGTCTAGGCTCTTGTAAGCTAGAGTATCATCCAATGTCTTCCAATCATGGATGATCTATGATTTTACAAAAGAGAGAGAAGCTCCAGTATCTATTTGAGCATCTACTAGTCTACCATTTATTTCTACTATGATAAATTGGGAAAACCTTCCATTGATTAACTAAGTAAGGTAAGTTGGTTGTGGAATTTCTAAGGGAGAAATACTAGTACATACCAGTTTTTGTCTCCCTAGGTCTTGTACTACAGTTTGCTCAGTGTAGATGACTTCTTTTTCTTTTTCTTTTTCTTCTTCTTCCTCTTCTTCTTCTTATTCTTCTTCTTCTTCTTCTTCTTCTTCTTCTTCTTCTTCTTCTTCTTCTCTGATATTACTATATTCACCTGGGTAGTAATCTTGGTCTAAGTAGAAAGAAATTTCTACTTATTCATCCTTTTCTTCATTTTTTGTAGGCAGTAAGACATCCCATTATGGCTCTATGACTGGTGCTAAAATTTCTCTTAGAGGTTCTATACTGGTGAATTTGTTCTTTATCCAAGAGGCACTGGGCTCGAAAGAGTTCTAAAATTACAAAGGAGGATGTTGAGGCCTTTGCAAAGTTGGTGGTATCTTTGGCATAGAGAGCTATCTCCCTCAAGTAGGTGCTTTCCTCCTATTATATCCTCTAGTCCTTAGCCATTCATCTCATTCTAGAGCTTATTGATGGTGTCAAGACTAGTTACCATGTGCTTCATATGGAAGCTTTGAGTAGTCATGGTGACAGGGCCATTGCATATTAGTGAGTGGTTACTCCAAATCATCAGCTAATGATTAGAGAGCATCAACATCTTCATCATATTCAAATTCTATAGTGGGGAGATCATATAGAATTGGTTTAAAGATGTCATCCTAGAGGTAAAGATCTTCATCAGAGTCAATGATATCCCACTACATGACTACATTGGAGGTGAAAATGGCTTTGACAATAGGGTTTTTACAATGGCATTTTCGAGCAATATGACCAGGCTTGGGGAAAATATAGAAAATGGGTTGTTTGCCAGGAGGATGTGGAGTACAAAATTTCTTGAGGAAACTATGTGGAGGAGCATAAGAATGTTTGTGTGGAAAGGAGTGATGCTGAAAGGAAAGACATGTACGAAGCTACTTTTGGTGTTTTAGGGGTTGTACAAATGGCCAACAGCTGAATGGAGCTATTTCAATAAAAATATGAGTGATTTAAGAGGCTTGATGCTTTGTTATATTTTGTATAGTCTTAGTTTCTAAGACTAATTGCATGGCCTGCTATTAGGCAAAGTCAATGACATCAAACAAAGAAAAATCTTCAATAGTTAGGCCTTTGAGATCAATATATGCTATGAATTTATCAATAATATTACAAGGTAAAGCATGTAAAAATTTTAACTTGATCTCAGTAGATCTAAATATTTTACTTTCATATGCCAACTCTCTGAATTGTTTGGCAAAAGCATCAAATTATTTCAAATCACAGAGCTCCATTTTGAGAAGACATTTCTTGGATTCCAATTCTTTGTTGCCAATTGGAGGAGAAAACTCATTAATTAACAATGGTTAGTGTAATAAGAGGATTAGTATGATGATGAACACACTCATGCTGTTCATTTTTGGTCATTAATTCCCACCATTGTGTGACGATCCCCCAAAAGAATTTGGAGGCAAAGACTATAGTATTGATTGGGTCTAAATGAGAATTGACTATTATAACTCTCATGGAGTTACACCAAGTAGAGATCTCTTTTAGAGGATTAAGTAAATCATCAATGTTTAGGTACCATGGTTGAAGCTGAATATGAGTCCTTTGCATCATAGTAGTGTTGGGATGTTTCTTATGAGGCCTAAAACTAGAACCAAAATTGACCCCATATGTTAAAAAAAGTGGTTGTACTTTGGCTTCTTGATCTTGTTTGACTAACCAATCAAGGCACTCATCTAATGCTACCAATTTAGTATCAATAAAAGATAGCTAGTTTTGCATATTTGTACAAACTTGGTTAGTATTTTCTTCAAGAATAGTTAGTTTATCTAGACTATTTCTGATGTATAAAACATCTTTAAAAAGGTCAACAAAAATTTTAGAGAGATGTGAATTAAATCTAGAAACATATTTTCTATGTTTGAACTCATTTGACAATTCAACATCTCCTTGGAATGCTATAGAGAAATACTGTACAAGACCTTATTCTCTATATAAAATTCTAAATTATCTTCTCTGGGAAGATTCATTAAAGTACAAGGCAACTATTTTTTTGGGTCAAGTCCTTGGTTTATCTCTTCATCTTCAATTAAGATGTGGCCTATCTTTACAACCCTCTTGGAAGAAGTAGAGGGTCTAGAAGGATAGAGGATAGAAGAATTATTCATAGAGAGAGAACGAGGAAGAATGTTGATGGTTTTCCCATCACTCTTATACACAGTAGCTTGACCTTTTATTTTAGGTGAGACATTTTTTAACCATTCAAGTTTCCAATCAGAAGGAATTTCAATAGACTCTATATGACCTTTTTGTAATTGGATAGTTCCACTAAGTCTGTGAGCATAAGGAAGATTCTCTAGAATTTTTGGGTGATTAGTATTGGTCATACTATAGACAATAGAGATATTTATAGAGGCATATTTGAACTCACCAAACATATCAAGGCCAAATAGGGAGGTAAATAAACCCCAACAATCTAAACTCCTCAAGTCCAAATTTGTTTATAATTCTACCTATCTGTCCTTTGTAAAACCAAGAATCAAATATGTTAAACTTAATTTAAGTTATAAGCCCAAAAAATCATCCCAGACAAATTTATTATCTTTATTCCCAAAACTAGAGATTAATTACATCTGATCTCATGAAGATGTTAAATTTTTACATTTTGGTCTTATCATAATACATATTACCCTTTTGATTCCTGGAAATATTAAACCTGTTATATATCTAGCTTTGTGTGATAGATGCCAAGTCATTTTTAAGCATGCTTGTCAACTATCTAGTCTTATCCATTTAAATGATGAAGTTATTTTCTTTGAGTTTTTTCCAAACCTCTCGATTGCAATCTGTGATAGAGGATGTAAAGAAGTCCTAGACATAAGAGTCTGTAGGGCATTGGAGAAGATAAAAAATATTTATGAAAGATTTGATGGTTAAAAAATAGTTATCCAAAATAAAAATGGAGGAAAAATTATTAAGACACATAGGTGACTGGGATCAAATTATTAAAATTGTGTGAGAATAAACAAAAACCATGAAAAAAGAGCACAAACTGAGAGTGTATTGCCAAAATATTACAAAGAAGGAAGAGAACAAGTAAGAAAAAATATAAAATATAAAAATTGATGTTGCATAAGGAGAAAGAAAATCTATTGAAACCATATAAGATAAAACCCAATATTTCTACCAACTGTTTAAGATTAGGGAAGAAAATATTGCCATAGAAGAAAATCTAAAAATAATGGAGGTAGAGAATTACTAGGTAGAAGAGGAAGTAGAGAATATTCTAGAACTATTGAGAGAATTTTAAGACTCATTCCCAAGTAAATTTATTAAAGTCATTGGAATTAATAAAGATGTGGGTATCATGAAAATTTAGTAGAAAAAAGACATCGAATCAAAGCATAAATGACCATAACAACTGAATTATAGTGTAAAGGAAAAGATTAAGGTTGAATGGGATAAAATGCTAGTTGGAGGTATTACAACACCTGTATAAGATACTAAATGGATAAATTCCATGGTAATAAAAAAAATAATACTTTTGAGATATGCATCTACATTGACTATAGGCAATTAAATAAGTATTTTCTACATGATCCATTCCTAATACCCTTCATTGAAGATATATTGGAAAGTGTTGTGGGTAGAGAATTCTATTCCTTCACCGATGGATTCTTAGGACACCATTAGGTTTGGATAGTTATAGAGTATGGATAAAAAATTACATTTTCTATATAATCAAGATCGTTCATGTACATAGTGATGTCATTCAGATTATAAACTACACTATATGTATTTATCCTCATAATTATAAATGCATTCTAATATTTCATACATGAGTTACTAGAGGTATATTTGGATGATTGGATAGGTTATGGGTTGATCAAGTACCATGTATATGAATTGCATATGATGTTATATAGATTTAGACAATTGAAAATCTCTCTATATCTTAATAAATGCATTTTTTCTACTCCTTTATGAATGTTATTAGGCCACATAATATATAAATAAGGATTAATGGTAGACCCACTAAAAATTGCCATAATAATCAACCTACCATAACCCAAAACATAAAAATAGGTTATAATAATACTAAATTACTGCAAATACCATTGTAGGTTCATAAGAAACTATGCATCTATAAATTCACATATCAAGTGATCTTTTAAAAGTGGCATAATCAATCATTTGATTGGTTTGGACAATGCCAAGAATAATTTTATACACTGAAGAATAAATTTGTAGATGATCCCATCTTAGTGTTTCCATATTGGAAGATTCCTTTCCATGTGAATTTATATGCCATAAGATTAGTAATAGCGCAACCACATGGAAATATAGACCACCCAATCTCATTCACTAAAATGAATTTGACAAGGGTAGAAAGAAATTATTTCACCATAGAAAGGGAAGCACTAGAGATATTATATGTGGTAATTTTTTTTTCACATTCCTTATTAATGACCCCATTCACATTATTTATAGATCATATAACACTCAATTATTTTATAAATATGCCCATAATACAAGTAAGAATATATTGTTATCTCATGTTGTTCCTAGATTTTGATTTTAAAATTGTGGTGAAAGTAGGGAAATCTAATAATGGACTTGACTACCTATCAATAATAAAACTAGGGGAAGATATAGGACCTGTTGAGGATTATTTTTTCAAATTTCACCTCTTTTACATAGAATATTACACAAAGACATAGAAGGTATTACATAATTTTATCTTGAAGAGAGTTTATGAAGGAATATAGTACACTAAAAAGTAAAATATAAATGATTTAGACATTTCCCCTCACACAAATTGATAGCGCACTATATAAAAATGGAAGAGATGATGTGTTATGGTGGATAGAATTACCACATGAGAGGAAATATATTAATATAAGTGCATGGTGGAGTTATAGGAGGACATACATTTGGAGAATCAATGGTAAATAAAATACTATTAGCATGCCTATGGTGGCTATCACTATTCAAAAATTCACATAGATATGCAATAAGTTGTGATTTATATCAAAGAGTGGGTAAAGAAAATGTTAGGGATGAGATGATCTAAAGGTCATTTTGGGAGTCAAAAGTTACCAAGATATCCTAATATTAGTATGGTATGGAAGATCATTCTAAGAGCTTTACATCACATATTAGAATGCATAAAATAGACATTGTATGCTCTAGATACTATTGGTCAAAGTTCAAATGAAAAATGGTCAATAGTTAAATAGTGATGTGGATGCATGTATGGATGCCAAGTAGACCAATCGGTATGTGGCACATGGAAGTGAAATGGTAATAGGGTGTTTTTATTTTCACCTCTAGTCTTCAACACTCATGTTTAGATAAATGGGCCCCACTATTTGCTAGCTAGGGACCCTTAAGTAGGGTTGACATACTTTTTTTGCAGAGGTGTGCCTTTACCTCTATTACTTCATATTACCATTGTAACATTTATATGTGTGTGTATGTGTGCCTCTTTATAAATTTTTAGTGCATGTGGGACTAATAATACCATTATGGCCAACCAAAATACCATGTATTAATCTCTAAGTCACAATTTTATGTATGCCAGCTTAATCAAGCTCGAAGACAAATCCACATAGCTAATGACTAAGCTATTCATCTAGCTCGAGTTTTTACTCCAACAGAGTTTGAAGGATAAACATCCAACTTAACTTGGTTGTGATAGATCAACATTATAATGAATTACCAACAAACCTTTGACAACATTCCATATGTCAAATTTCACATGAAATGCTCAAGGTTAGAATAATGCTCAACAAAATTGGAGGAGATTTGGCCTAAGCCAAGTAACATTATGGGAGTTTCTCCATGTTTAAAAAATTTAAATTCCCTCACACTATGAATATAGGATTTTATCCCCTAAAAATAAATGCATGTCAATTTTTGAGGTCAAACCCATGACCTCACTACCAAAAAGATAAGGCCTTACCATTAGGCCATGGATTTGAAATAGATAACAATAGGCCTTATTTATATAAAATGTGTATTAAACCCCAAATTAAAAGATGGAGGGGATTTAAACTTACCTCTCACACTTTCTAGAAAAATCTAGTTACCACTATGTCATGGAACCAAAGTGAATGTAAAAATATTAGACTATATATTGACAAACACATAGACCCAAGATAGGGATGACATTTTCTTCTATTTTGTAAGGCCTTTGGCCATGAAATATATTTATGTGTGTATATAAATTTGAAAATATATAGTATCAAATGTAAAAGAGGAATACACATATTTTGTAAGGCCTTTGGCCCATGGTTGGATGTTATATTTATGATGTAGTGTATTTTTAAGACACAAACCTGAGCTTGGGAGGATTATGCCTCTATTTTGTAAGGTATTTGACCATGAAATATGATCATATTTTACTTATAGGGTTATTTTAGGAGTTGCAGGTTTGATGGAAAACTTAAGAAACTCCAAGGATGATATGATGCCCATGTTTTAATAGTTTTATATTATTGAGTTATGTTACATTTATGTGTTTGTAACAATAAGGTTTTAATTTATGTCAAAGGTGGCTAAAGGTCTTTGATGACCTAGAGATGCTCCTATGATAAGACATGGTAAGTATTCATGATGACTTAAGTTTGGTTTACTATAGTATTAAGTGTTGTATAAGGTATTTTATCTATATTATGGCATGATATGAAAATATGTATTTTTCAATATTTGATCATGAAATGGGGTTTTTGACATGATAATGTGTTCTTATTATGCATATACAGTGGCAAAAAGGTCTCCAATGTTATGCTAACTAGTAAACCTATTTAATGGTCTAATATTGAAGTTGCTTGTAGTAACATCATGATGATGATGATGATGATGATGATGATGATGATGATGATGATGATACAAAAATGTATGAGATTAAATGTGAGTATGTAGTGGTATAGAATATGAGAATGTTTTGGAACATGTGAATGAATTTTAAAGTGCATCCACAATGGTGGGAAGGTCAAGTTTGAGGTCTAGACCCTACATAAAGAAACTTAGTAAGATGGCATAGGCCTAGTAGCATGTTGAGGTAAGTAGTTTCTAAACTGTATGAACAATATTGACATATTGTGATCATGGTATTTATTTGTATGGAATGTTGATGAGGTTTTGAGATAAATAAAATAGGTTTCCAAGAGCATTAAATATACAAGTGATACTAGCAGTCCTAGGCCTAATGTGCATAATGTCTTAGTTTAGTCCTAATGAGGATTGAAGGTGAGTTTACAAGATGAAAAATCACAT